>JACJUY010001832.1:0-40210 GCA_014220935.1 Platorchestia sp. MABIK | reverse complement strand
AACGTAAGGTCCGTTTACCTTGCTGGTAATGCGCATGCGCAGAAGCTGCCGTGTCCAACTGGGGGGGCGAGCCTAGGACTGGCTTAACGTCCTGCATCGAGATGGGGGCCAGAGGGGCCAGGCCCGGCACCGTACCTACGGGGACCAGGCCGGCAACCAACGTTAGCTTTTGTGTTCAGTTCCATGAGGTCAAGACACCTGCCATATGCCAGGGCTTTCATTTCTAGTACGTATTGAATCCATGTAGGATATCTAACCGTCATTTTAACTATTGTGCAAGGCCCAAACGGAACCGCACCTACGGGGACCAGGCTCTCAATCAACGTGGCTTTTTGTGTTCAACTTCGTGAGGTTCAGACACCTGCCATTTGGTTCGTAATTTCGTGAGGTCAAGACACCTGCCATTTGGTTCGTAATTTCGTGAGGTCAAGACACCTGCCATTTGCTTCGTAGTTTCGTGAGGTCAAGACACCTGCCATTCGCTTTGGAATTTCTTAAGGTCAAGACACCTGCCAGTCGCTTCGTAATTTCTTAAAGGTCAAGACACCTGCCAGTTCGTCCTTAACGTGGACATTTCGCCTATGGTTCGGAGGCGATTCACTGGTGATACGTCATTTAGGTTCTCCCTTGCTCGGCCATAACACATCGGCGATACGTCCTCGATTTTCATAGGGTACAGGAGACCAGGCCTTCAACCAACAGTTAGCTCTGTGATCGCCATCGCCTCGTCATCACTTTGTGTTATAACTTCATTATTTTAAAACTTTTTGCAAGCATCAGCTCAGTGATCGCCATCGTCTCGTTATCACTCTCTGTCATGACTTAATTACTTCCAAAATTTTCGTAAGTATTTCGATATGAGAGTAAAATCAGAGACTCGTTTCATTCTTTATTCCGAACGCATTTTTGTGTCATTTTGTTTTTCTGAACCAGCGAATAGAAGTAACCGCGATATTTGAATTACGCAAACGGTCTACGCTCAGTTTTCCACCTCGTTTTTTTTTAATTCAAATCACATTTCTCTTTTGGGAAGTCACAACATACTTCCTCTACTCAAGTAAGTTTGAAAGATTTCCAAGTAAAGGTAAAACGGAATTTAAATGTTAAATTTTTCTTTGACGAGGTTCTGTTATGACATGAGTACTCCTACGTAATCTAGCTTCGCCTCCGTTTTTTTCCTGATTTTATGTTTGTTATTACTCATTCCGATACTTTTCAGCTTATTGGTTACATACCATGTCATACAGAAATTATAAATATTTTTCCAAGGTTTCAAATTGCTTCGGCTTAGCGGCTGATTTGAAATTTTTTTTTTATCAATGAAGGCTTCTCAATTCCCAGTTTGGAGGAGTAAAAATAAAAATGTTACCGGACTTATAACTGGCTTAGCTAATGGCTTGAGTGTCGTAAACTTATAGAAATTAAAAACGTTTCGTTGTTTGAAGGTTATGCAAAATTTTCTGCTAAGCCAATCGAAGCAATAACGGGACAAATAAACGGAATCGAGTTTAAGAAAGCATGCCTCTAAAAACGGGGTAGCTATTGGTTCCATTACATTTAACAGGCAGTCAGGGCAATCATAGCAATCATACGGCCGAGCAGTTTCTTGTCAAAACACGAAAGAAGAAGCGCCTGGAAATAGGATTCTACGCAACAGAAAATGTTTAGGCCAACAAAATTGAAAAAATAGACATCTAAGGCGACAAATAAACGAAAAACAGTAATTCTACTATCACTACAAATAGCTCAGAATACATAAACTTACCATTTTAATGCAGAGTGCAAATGGTACTTAAAAGAATGAAGCACTGCATTCTATTCCTTCACTATTGTTGAAAAAGGAGCACAAAAAGCGTCAGGGCTGATCAATTTTTCTACATGATTTTACTCACGTCTCATCTTTTAAGCGAGAAGCTGAATTATCTGAGCGATAAAATCAATCTTTTCATAAATTTGAGTTTACAACTTCCACTGAATTACATGTTTGAATATTAGAGTAAATTGCGGAGACAGGGCTGCACTGCAGAGCGAACGAACTTTCAAGCATTTTTTTAATTGGGAGACTAAAAAGACATCAAAGCAGATGGTACTTAGCTGATCAGAATAGGGTCATCTGTCAAGTCATTGAAGTCCAACATTGGAGAAGTACAACGTTTCAACAACCAGAACCGAATTTTCAACCTGCCGTTGGAACGACGGCCTGGATACGCAAATGACATTAGAACTGAGGTGATGACACGCTGGGTTCTCACCTAAAGACGTGGCGAGAGGCGGCGTGTAGACGTGGTTGGAGGCGGGGTTGGTCATGGCCATGCTGTCGTAGAGCACGTCCGTCGTGCCCGACACCGACACCGACGGCGGGAACGCGCCGCTGTGGTCCACGAACGATTGCACGGCGCTGCGCAGGGGCAATCAGTGCTCATTAGACTTCTCTCATTTGCACATATTTTGAAATAGAGTAAAAAAATATAAAAACACGTTGCAAATAATCTAGGAAAAACATAATAGTTTCTAAAAATAAACTCACTTCGGAAGGAATTAAAAAACAATCAAGATAAAATAATCATTTTTGGCCTGTAGACCAATGAAAGTAATTTGTTTTCATTGAAGAGTTTGGCTTGAAATTCTCAAAAACATAATTGATGCACCCGTGGGAGTTAACTTAGATTCTAACACAAAGGTTCAACTAGATTTAAAAGCAAAGTAGATAGTTAAAATTAATGCTATGGACAAAAGGCGACACTGAAGAACACCACTCACCTATATGGGGACACTGCTCCTGGAACTCCCGTTCCTAAATCAGGTAGTAAAGCTTTAGAGTTGTCGTCTGTTTTTAAAGCCGTCCATTGTTTAGACCACAGCATCTGTAAGGAGATTACATTTACAATTAATAAAAAGGCTTTGCCAAGTTCAAGTCACAGGAAAATAAAGTATGCGGTAATGTACGGTGGAATAATGGAAAAACAAAAATCAAATCCAAACAAAATTAAATGCTTTTGTCGCACTAGAATGAAATTTATAATTTTCTGATAACAGCAGATAAAGATTTCTACTACGAATGTTTTCGAAACCCTAAAACGACTGTTCAATACAAATAAACGAAGTATTTTCTGATCTGGCAATAAACCCTAAGGCACAGAAAAACCACATCAAAGATTGTTCTAGAATCTTGAATGAGGTCATAAAGCATGTGATTGGCTGGCTGCGCTGACCAGACATGAGGGAAGAGTGACGTCATCGGCGATCAGGGCTGTCCAAAAAAACAAAGTTACGAGCTCCCCTATTGGACTGACTCAATCTCAGGCTTGACCAATTGTGACGAATAGAATTATGAAGTACTCCCTACAATGTTAGAGCAGGACATTCCCCGACGAAGCTAATTTTCATAAAGTGGCCATTTGTGAGTTTTTGCGTGAGGCTCGAGTTTCTGGAGCTCGGGGCAGATGATCGTTATGGGAACAACATTTCTCGATGACGAGGCATCGCGGCAGAATGGACGGAATGACTGATGTTTTGCAGAGCTTTATAGGACACTTGCCGTCCTTTTTATGAGTCATTTGGCTGCTTACTTGAGAGAGAACACACTCACAAATCCAGCCACTTCCACAGAAAGTGCTCGGTCGTGAAGAAAAAGATTGTTAAATTTTTTCGGTTTCTTGGGAGCACGGTCTGTGAAGGAACTATTCCTCGCAGACTATCGTTTTCATTCCGGTTATATTTGTTTTTATTGTTTTTCGAAAGCATGGTAGCAGGGAATTTTAGTCCGAGCACTTACATTGGTGTAGAGAGGATCAGCTGTGTACTGAGTTCGTTGCCGTTTTAAATCTTCTTCAGAATGTCCATTCAGCTCCCGGTGCTCATCTGCGAGTACATGAAAAAGATTTTTATCAGGACGGTGTTCACGTAAAATTAGTTGCTGCGGGATGAGTGCGTAAATTACTCAGCTACACTCAGCTGCAGCCGAATAATTTAAGTTTTAGAATCAAAATAATTTCGCCCAGAACGAGGACAATAAGGCGTGAGCCCATGTGGCGGTTGGATATGGTCGGATAAAAATTTACCCTAAATTCCAATACCCAGGCCGTATTTTAAGATTTGTAAGATTTTCGTAGAGCTGAAACATTGGTCCGAGAATTGGGCAAGTGTCAGCCTGAACTGCGAGGCTTGTGGTCACATGGAGGATATTTAGGCCGGACAGCAAACGTTAATATATTCCAGCAGTGAGGGAAGGTGGGTAAGAAATCATCCCTCGGTCGCGAGGCAATAAAAAGTTGTGACAGCAGCGTTGGGGTCTGGGCTCCCTTTTGGCTTTCCTTTCTCAGCCTTTATTGTCGGTCTTTCCCTTTTCTTTTCCTAGAAATTCTTTCGCTGGCCGAAAAATCTGAACATGAAAGTTTCATTGCCAGTGTGACAGTCGGGTAGATTTTACCAGAAAAGATAGTTTTTGAATATAAATAAAGAAATCGTGCAGTTTTAGACGCATATCAGCTAGAAACAGCCCGCGAAGTTGTCTTCTCTTAATTTTGGAGAATACTTTCGTAGCGTATTATACGTTACGGGTACTCGGTCAAGAGGCAAATAAAGGAAAGGAAGCGGCAATGAGGTAACGCTTGTCAAAGGCTCGTGATTGTGGGGTGCCTTTGTTTGGAAGCAGCGGGGGAGAGGCAGGCAGCGGCCGCTGCCGGAATAACGGAGCTATAAAGGACTGTCGACGACGCAGAGGAGCTTCAGGGAGGGTTTGATTGAGAAGAACATACGAAAATCGCTGCGCTTTTGAGTTAACATAACAAAAATTCATCATGAATTGAGTGAGTGATACTCAATCTGTGGAAAATTATTAACTTTTATCGGGTTTGCTTCATCACACAAGCCTTTCTCTAAAGTTAGAACGAAAAAACATGCTAAGCTGAAATTTTTTGGGCTGCATCGAAAACATAAATGTTTTTATAGACTAAGTTTCAAGTGTAGAGTTTGTTCTGTTTGAAACGCTTCATAAATCCCAGATTTATTATACATAACATCAAATCACTACAATTTTCATTGTTATTTTGTGGCTAATAATGGAATATTAAGCAACCGTCTTTTAAAACAGCTTCAATTTAGCAGAGCTCAGCCGTGGTGTGCTCCGCCTTTGAGCGGGATAAATTGCCTGCCGCTTCACAAATATTCACTTCAAGTTATTCTAACTCTCAGCAGAAGTGTAGCTCAGAACCACTGAAGAGACCGAGCAGCCAAATGCATGATCACTTCCTTAGGGTGAGAGTAGGCATGGAAACACGCGTATGACAGACATGCTTTGATGTAAAGATTTTTCAACGTAATTTTTTGTGATTTTTTCCCAATCAATTGCTTCGACAATTGACATGAGTACTAATATACCCATGTATGAATAGCAACTAATGATCTTAATGTTAAAATGTTTGAAAGCATTTTTTCACGCTTTTCCCTCAATCATTTGTTTCGACAATTGGCAAGGGTATTCCGGTACCTATTGGGGAATATCAACTCAGGATCCTTAATGTTAAGATATTTCAAAAACTCACGTAATACATTTCAAGCATCAAATTTAATGAAGATAAACTGCTTTCCTTTTTTTCCTCGACGTGGTTTGTGTCTTTAACGATGTTCTTTTATTTCTAGTAGAAAATGTAGGGTTAATCAGCGCGCACTGAACGACGAAAATCAAAAACCCCAACTCGATATTTTTACGGCAGGGATGAAAACATTCAATATCCCAAAATTTCCACACGCTTCAATGCAGACAATAATGAATGTAACACATTTACATTGCAAAATACTCTACACATTAAGGCTAATTTTATGTTCTTAACTGTGCAGAGAATCGAAGCAATTCACGGAAATTTTTCCCCTTCATGAAATCCCTTAATGTTTAATGTACGCTGGGATGAATTTTCGGCAATTTGAGGCACCATGACGTGATTCATCTTTAATGTATTCACTGTATTACACAGCTTGAAAGATACCACAGGTAAACAAATGAGAGTGCAATAGAAGGCCGTCGCTGAGGCGTCCCCACTGAAGAACTTTCGCAGACGTTTGAGTTTTTAGCCTGTGTCTCATCGCAATGATTCTTGCATCAAATACAATTGAAAATTAAAGTGCAACTGAGTATTGAAATCTTTCGCATCACTATCGTTCGAGAAATATTTTTATCATTAAAACAGAACGCATGCTCTCTGTTGTACGTTACCAGTTCCCATGCTTCATTTGAGTAAATATTCACTAAAACTACATTACAGGCCTCACGAATGAAAAATTCCCATTTAAAGCTTATTTTAGAGTTGTTCTTCTCTTCAAAATATTACCAAAGAAACCTGGCTTCATCTTGAGTGCATAACTACCCAAAAATCCCGCAGTTAAGTTTGACAGCATAAAAATTGCGACCATCATTGCTAAAGTCTCGTAATCGACAAGTCAGAAGACACAGCGACGATGGTCAGAAATGCGGACCTCATCGATGGCGGAAGCGTCCGAGGAAACTATAAAAAGTAACGAAGGAAACGCCGTAGAAATAAAAACAGCACCGGCGGAACTAATGTTTTGTACGGAGCCATAAAGCCAGGCCGAGAAAAGAGAGGAGCTACCGGCCTCTTTCTGACTCATCACCGGCACCGCAAATTCCAAGTCAGAAGCGCCACCTTCTCGGTGATGATATTTCGGGGGCTGCTGTAACTGACTCGGTGACGAGAGTACAAGTCTGGGCATATTTCCCAGCTTAACATCTAGCGAATGAACTGAGTTGAAGGCTTCTTAACATTCAATGAGACTGGCGAATGTTTACAAAGACCGGTGCCCTCACTCTGCGCACAAAAGAACATCATTTGGCAGGAGGGACAGTGAGGTCCCGGTCCCACAGCGTCCCGCACGAGGGAGCGGACGCAACATACGCTCACTCAATAGCACGATGACAGCTATAGAAAGGGGGCCAAATAATGAGCACTTAATGCAGGGCTGATTGTGGCGGAGGGCGGCTGCGGAGTGGCCAGGGCTGAGGCGGCCGTCGCTCCCAACTCTGCGGGCCAAAGTGTGAAGCCTTCGCTACTACTTAGCGTGGAGAAGAAATTTCTCCTTGAAATCGGCAAATATAAAACACAATCACACTAATTCGATGTGTTACAAGAGTTACTTGAACATTTGCGGCTGATAGATCAGTATCGTGCGAAGACTTGTTTTCGACAAGATTCTTTCGGCTATAGTGAATCAGATGCGATTCTAAACTTTGGTATTTGTGTTATTGTATTTAACTGAGTTTAAACTTGTCTGACTTCAGTATTGGTACTCCCAAGAGAGGGAAGCAGGAGGCCCCATTCACTATATAATTAAGGGAAAGCAGAATATACAGTTATACTGATTGGGTGTGTTCTCATGCATACGTACAATAGTATGTGTACCTGAATTGTAAGGAGCAGACATTAAATAGTATGTACACCTAGATGAAAATAAGAAAAAAATTAAAGTGTCCCTTCACTCAGTAAAGTTTACCTTTGCTATAAAGTGTACCTCAGTAAAGTGCATCTTTGTTCAGAAAAATTTAAGAAAAATTAATGCAACAAATTCGACGCACGATGTTGGCTTTGTGTAAAGTCTACGGAAATTAGAACTAACATTTAAATTACTCTGCAGAGCGTTTTTCAATCGCGTTGATTTCCTGCATCCATGTTTCAAAAACATGAAAACACGATAAAATGCTCAGGGAAAAAAGTTGAACTTTTTAATCTGAATTCTTCATGCTCAAATAGCGAAGTCGCATATAAAAAGTTTTAAAGTTAACAATCATTTTAATTCTTTCGATACAAAAATAACAGCAAAAATCTCTCAGTCGTAACGCGGCTTAACAAAACTAACATCTATAACGTCAAGTTTTATAATATGGTCTAGAAATAAAAGCTCCAATCACCAGAAGCTACAACATTCATGTAAAATAAAGAAGTTACGCTGACGAAAACTTCGAGACATCCAGTGATTGACGGCGTGCACCAAAACTGCGCAGATACACTTCAATTACATAAAACTCTAGATAAAAAGAATATACCACAACAGATCACAACTCTAAAGCAATACATGCGACCAACAATTCGATCAAGTTGAAGTACAATAACAAACTTAAAGTACAACAACAATAAATAGCACTCTGAGATCCTCCTCAGTTCATATATCAATCGAAAACAGAGTGGCTGCATTAATCTTAGAGACCTGCTCTGATTGACAGCGTGCACCAGAACTGCGCAGTTAGCGTGAAGTGTCCTATGAGAGGTGGAGGCAGCGATGCAGGAGGCGGCAGTTATGTGTGTGTGGAGCGCCAGACACGCGGCTTAGCTCTCACGCAGATGAGATTGAGGCTTTTAAGAGCCTTTGCTTAGCGACAATTGGGTTTTAGCGGCGAGAAAACGGCGAGCAGTCGAAGCATGGCGCCGGCGACCGCCAGGGAGTCGTTCTGTGAGGCCGCGGAAACAAGATGGGCCCATTAGGGCGATTCCAGAGAATTTTGGCGCAAGGTGAAGCCAGGGAGCGCACGCTTCGCTTGCTCACTCCACCGATTTATTAGCGCGTTTTTGTCTCATGAGCTCAGGTGAATCGGGAGCCGCGTTTGCCTTTGTTATTAAGGGAGGTGCGCGTCAGCAGGTGCCGCCATTTATCAAGGAGCGGAGATCTGCGGCCTCCAGGGGCAGCAAGGAACATTTCCTATATTTAAAAGGCTTTACGCTTGGTTCAGTAAGCCCGAATGGATTAAATTATTATCGAATAACTCAATCTTACGTCAACTACTTAAACTAATTCTGTTCATGTCTGCGTACCACCATCGCTTCAGGGTTTTTTCGCAGCACCACATCAAAGGTTAGGCTTAGATAAAGAAAAATCAATCAGTTGAAAGTAATCTTCATTACACTATCCATTGATCAATATTGAACTCATTGAACATCATCACAAAACAAGAATTACTTTTGTGCTTAGAGTTGCATGATGATTCCATGCTCTGATAATTCATGTGAGTGATACAGGAAGTTCTTTCTCTAGCTAACGTTATCTGAACTTAGCATAATTTTTCTTATTGTTCAGATGGAGAAAATGTATGTTCATGTTACTGAAGCTGTTGACTGTGAATAAATGACTGGATTCGAAGTGTTCAACACATGCGAGAAATGGGAGGAGTTAGTTGTATGAAGCAAACAGAATCGCTACTCATATCAAAATCTGAAATCTGAAAAAAAGAAAAATTTTACATGTAGTATTGCGAAAGATTTCTTTTCATTGAGAAACTATTTGAAGCATGTGTACTCATACTCTAGATCATTTTTTTCATTTCTTCAATTTTAAAGGCAGTCAGTAGACTAAAACTCCAACGACCCTCTTAGAGCACATCATTAGGCAGGTCTGCATCAGTAACACACATCCAAGACGACGTCAGAGAATTAGCACTCAAATTAGTCGCTACCATCAAATAAGATCCAATCTTAATCTCGAGACACCCGTCTGACAAAAACTAATTGCACAGATGGGCTGAAATGGCCGGCATGTTTTCTTAAAATGGCGCAAATGAGGCATAATGTTCAGTGTTGGGCTGCCGGTAATGGCAGTCTGGGGACCCGCTCGCGCCCCACCAAAGGGTTGAGAGCTTCACTGGCCCCGCACACCCCCACACACAAACACTACAAAGCTCCCTGCAATCTCGGGTCGCTCTTCGCGTCCAGCAAACGCGATAGTTGGTGGCCGTGAACATCAGGCCATCACCTCTCAGATTGGTGGCAATGGAAATAATATTTAAGCTTCATTTCATTTTTGTTACGTGCCGCAATTGATATCCTTGACAACTCATCTCTCAGATCGAGCAGGTCAGACGATGAAAACATTATTTAAGTTCTGTCTCATTTTCGTTACGTCTTTTGACGGTGGAAACAGGTTGAAATAAAAATAAGTATATTGACGTAGAATGTGGGTAAATTGACAGAGCATTAGAAAATTTTTTATTAGTTTCTATTCGACAACGACTCTTCCATCAGTCATTTT
The DNA here is from genome assembly GCA_014220935.1 of Platorchestia sp. MABIK. NCBI lineage: Eukaryota > Metazoa > Arthropoda > Malacostraca > Amphipoda > Talitridae > Platorchestia > Platorchestia sp. MABIK. Next base: position 30,184 of record JACJUY010001832.1, on the reverse strand, counting down.
TGTGAGTGTGTGTAGCGATAGTGTGAGAATCATTGAACAGAAAATTTAATCAATGAAAATTCTAAATGTTTCTTCAAGATTATCTCGACTCCTGCTTCAAATCAGTTAACATAATTAGGATTTAAGTTTCAAATTTATCAGTTACTTAATTAATGAGTGCAAAAAATGGGGGAAATAGAAAACGTATCATGGAACCTTCAGCTTGTTTCTCGAAGCTGACGAACTAATTCTCTGTATTGAATTCTCTGTCGTTCCCCCCTCGGGCTGGGTCAACAATGAATACCAATTCAAATTACAAGGACGAATAATGGAGTGAAATTTTTATCCTGGAGCAAATAAATGCATGCCACAGTTACTACACACAAAAAGAAATGAAAACCCAAAATAGATTTGATTATTGCACAAAAAAATTAAAACCAGTTTCTGTGGGGATGGTGGCCAGGATGAAGCAATACACAAGATGCGCACTGCAAAGATGTTTTCTCGCAATAAATATTTTTGCAGATTCAGCGAAGATGAAACTGATTGGGTTAAGAAATGTCTATTTAACTTTCACTTTGTTTCATCTATTATTTCTTCCATCTCTATTACACCTTTCATGAGTCTGAACACTTTGACTGCAATTCGTTAAATTAAGTTCAATATTCAACTCAAATTAAGAGTCACTGTCTTGTAGTCAGTAATCTTGAAAATAATATTAACTAGATCATGCCATCATTTATCTTCAATTAAATACGTATGAAAATTAAGTTTGTGACCACTGGTCGGTCAGCAGCATCATGAATATCCCCTCTGTGGTCACCGGTGGTGCACGTTGCGATCAAAGGGTTAAAAACCCCCAAACAAGCAAAAACCCCGCTTAAGTTTTGAGGTGATGTACGTCTGGCAGCACCTTGCCGCCACTCAGGCGCTGCCGAGCGTCGCTACTCAGGCCGGCAATTTGGTTGGACGAGCGCAATTAGAGATTGAGACGATTGCGACGAGCGCTCTCAATCAATAGACTCCTTGCAATCGGAGGAGTCATCAATCTCGCTGAGTAGCGCAACAGCTCGGCTACTCTGGTGGCACCGGGAAGTCGTTTGGAATTTAAGCTAAGGTGGGTTTTGCTCTGTTAGTTTTGGCAGATCATGACGCCTGTTCAAAATTTAAAGACAGCTCGATATGTTCTCTGACTTGATTGGCCACGATTACTGGAAGGTCAAGAGTTAGGTGGGAGAAAATGTTTCATGTATTCTACCGTCAAGGATCACGTTTGCTAATGAATTGTGAAGTACGATGGTAAAGTATTGGAGAAAAGGAAATTCATCGCACATGGAAAATTATAAAACAAAAAACTTTCCCACAGGCGGTTGTTTTCTAAATAGATGCGCGAATAGATTTCTAGGTACGCTTATATTACTGGCTTTGATTTAAAATCTTAGAAACAAGTTTTCATTTTTAGTTTAACTAGAATGGAGACGGAGTCGTTTAAAACGAAAAACATGTCCTCTAACATTTACCGACATTAAAATGGGCCAATCGGAAGAAGATCACAGCCAGACTGGCATTTTAGATCTTTTCTTGAACGGCGTAAGAAACACTCGGTAGTTTTTTACAAGCTCGTACAAAAAGCCATTGATTTGATCGGGTCACAGAAGAAAGACATTAAGGAGAAACACGGCGGTCTGTTTAGCAAACTTTGCACATGGGGCCGCCCTGAAATGTTCAATTTCACCAGAAGCGATCTTAACAAAATCCATTGGAAAGTCTCGCAAGTGCTGAGTCAGCAAATGCATTATTTCCTGCGGCACGGGCGCCTGTCGGCCATTGGTCAAACCCAGGGGACTACGCGGCCCACACAAGGCCTCCTGTAGGCCTGCTGATGCTGCCGCTGTTCTGCCATAAAAAGTTCCCTTGAGTTGCAACCTCTCTTACATCGCACGTACAAGGGATGCAGAGGTGAAAAATTCTCAAAAATTTCCCGTGATCAAAGTCAATAGAGATTCTCCAAAACAGTTATATGTAGAAAAAGCTTTTAAAATTCCTTCCGAGAGGGAATGAGAAATTAGTAGAATGCCTCCCACCTTACACTCAACGCACCAGCTGCCCACTCGAGTCCACCACCGGCACAACAAATCCCTGGGATGCCTGAGACAGCCCTGGGATGCTTGAGACAAAGCCCTGGGATGCTCGAGACAAAGCCCTGGGATGCTCGAGACAACGCCCCAAATGCGTTCACTCACCGCTGTCCTCCCGCTTTCTCTTGTTGATGTTGCCGTTGGGGTCAGTGTGGGGCTGCGGGATGCCCAGGATGCCGTTGATGCTGTAGGACCCCGTCCTCTGCAGGGCTGTCTCGTGCCCCGTGGGGGTCGCGTGGCTCATCACAGACGTCGCTTGGGACACCGGCGAGTGCGTGCCGGGGATGATGTGCTTCGCGTTCTCCGCCGCCTTGTTGCGCACGATTCTGATCGGTAGGGTTGTAAGAAGTGATTTTTAGTCCCTAGATTTTTATACATCTTTTTGTGATAGACTGCCCAATCGCTTTTAATTGTTGGTGATGTATTTCCTTGTTCTAACTGCAGTGTTCTTGTGATAATTGGTGGAAAAATAAACAATATGATTAGTTATGATTTCCAAATCTTCCATCTATCAACTGTATTTTGACGCAAAATTTTCTACCTGTGTGTTTGAATGTAAAACCAATTATGAATATTTGATGATAAATACACTATTTGATACACACGAAGAGTAAAATCACTCGTCAAATGAATTATAAAGCGTACAAAACTTATTCCAAAAAAATGTTTCATCAAGTAACGTCATTGAAAATACCAGCAGTAAATAGGGAAAAGAACAATTAATGGTGAAACATGCTCAAACGGTGGTGAAATTGTACAACATGTGCTAGGTTCATGCCGTGAAAGTCATTCCATCAAACTGAAACTCAACCAGTGCATTAAAACTTCTAGTTCTAACAATCTACGTACTAAAAAGTATTCCATTTTGTCATTGAACAAGTTGGTGAATGATCATACGTAGGAGGGATATTACTTAATGTTTTAAAAGCCTACGGATGCTAAAAATCCTAATTGTTCGTGTCGTGAAGTTGCAGCAGCGGTAAGCAAGCTATTAAAAAGTTAGCGAGAAGCCCGCGGTGCTTATTTGCTAGCGGGACTTTCTGAAATTTTCCGCCGTGATTCCGGATCATCATAAGGAACTTAGACAAGCTGAGCAAATGCGCCACTGTTCAGATAGTGGTTCTTCAAGAAAAACTTCATGGAATTTTATTGATGAGAGCCAAGTTTTGCCGTGACTGAGAGGAGTGCACTCAAAAGACTGAAATCAGTCTGCCGTGATCTACAGAACTCAAAAAAGTTGCTTCAAAATTACTGCCAGTTTTGGCCTAGCGATATTTTTGTAGCGCGGTGCACGTAAACTCCGATGGAATTTAAAGACACTGGAATAGCCTGGAAATTTGAAAACACTCACTCCTCAAAACTGTTGCCTATTTAAAGAAGTATAGAGTAACTTTGCACTGATTTTTTTAAAACAACTTTTGCGATGAAGTTAAAAAGGAATTCAAATCAGTACTCGAAATAATCAGTACACTAAACACTGGGCTTGAAAAAAATAATGAAAATTTCCCATCAAATTGACAGTGACATAAATAGTAGAAAAATAATATAAAAGATTGAGGCTACAATAACGTTATGGTCTAGAGGTTGCATGCAACCTAGAGGTTGCATGCAACCTAGAGGTTGCATGCATGCAACCTAGAGGTTGCATGAGTGCTATAACACAATTTAAAAGGAGCGAGTAAACAGCATAGAATGCTGCAACTTATACCACCACATATTGAGCAGATAGAGACATCACTACAGTCAAAGTTCTGAGCCTGTCTCCAGTAGATAATCTGCGTCGACTTCTCCAGCAGTCACAGCAACAACACGACTAACAGCAAGATCACAACTAAGAGCAACAACATAACTAACACCAATATTACAACTAACAGCAACATCACAACCAACAGCAACACAAAAACTAACAGCAACATCACAACTAACAGCAACATCACAACCAACAGCAACATCACAACCAGCAGCAACACCACAACTAACAGCATCATCACAAAAGTTTCCTTCATCAGAACACCAAGAAAGGCGAGCGGTTGTCCCCTACTGTGGTGTGCCTCGAGGGACCGCCACTACATTTGTGCCATGTCCCGCAGCTAATACATTGATTCTATTAATTCACAACAGCCCCACTGGAACTCTTAGTTCAGCTCCGAGCGGGGCTGAACACAAGTTTCCTTGCGTAAATGGTCAGCGAGAGGAATGGGGGCCTCTGCGTATGGTAATAAAATAGCGCTCGATAGCAGGCCATGCGTAAGCTGTGATCCAGACAACGTTAGGCCACTTTTGGAAAGGCATCATCCCTATATTCGTTTTCCAATAACCCAAGACAAAAATAATTATAAAAAATGGAGCAATGTGTGTTTGGAGCACCATCCCGAAGAATTATAATTCACTATTTCCCTACGATGTCGACGAGGAAAAACAACTAGTCAATGCAAACGACGGTAACTCAGAGCATGTCCTCAATCTCTTTATTAGGTAATTTTCCTGAACCGTAATTTAAAGAAAAAATGAGCTAAAAGGAACAAGCCGTTCTATATAAAGCTTAATTAACAACATTACCGTTTACTTTCCGAACATTTTTATTTTGTGCATCGAGAAATACGCAATCTTCACTTAACAGTTTCTCTAGCTCCTACCGCTCGACCAATCATTTGGTCAAACGATGCATACAGTTTCCACTATACGAAGGATGGAATGCAACTTCTGTCAAGAATCGTGCATCTTGAGACGTTTGATTAAGCCTTCCAGGGCCTGACGACCTCAATTAATTTCAAAGCCAAAGCCGTCCTAAAGAGCTTGCCAACTTCACCAAAAACTGCCAACTTTAGCACGATAACAACCGACTTGAGTAAGATCGCAATGCTGCCTTTTGAATATTTACTTCAGGCGCATGACAAGTGCCCGTAGATGTTTTCAGTTTCTTTATCCCGAATTTGTAAGTGAGGACGTTTTATTTATCGAGCGTTGTGGTGGTAATGATGGTGATGGTGGTTATGATAATGTTTATAGTGGTTATGGTATTTATAGTGGTTATAGTGGTTTTGGTGGTTATGGTGGTTGTTTTAGCAGCATGAAGTGGCGGGTGCGACAAGGGCGCTAATGGCACATATGGTGCGATGCTCATCCATTGAATTGCTTGCACAAGCTCCGTTGGAGCTATTCACTCCATGAGCCTCCGGGACTACGCTTGACTTGGACAAGCAACAGCTGATTTCGACAAGCCTGGAAGGTTACGGATAATATCAGTAATCAAAGCCCGGATGGTGTACCGCTATCTTCGGTCACTAACATCTAAAAATGAGGAAATTCAGTGTACTTTCTTAACACTGCAGCTCACTTCTGCAAGCTGCAGCTGCATTTCAATGTGACAAAAAATGCGACTAATTTCGGCAATTGACAAATATTTTATTCAAGTTCAATTAGGTAGAGGACTTGTTTTTAACTTCGATATCAGATAAAGAATGTAGAACCAAAATTTACATCTTCATAATCGTGTTTTGCAGAAGCTATTCATGTTAGGCCTTTACGCTTCATCGTTGTGCCTGCTGAATCTAGGCCTCCTCAAAAAAAAATGTTATCCGAAAACGCAGCAAACTCCGAATATGGTAAAATAAATTACAAACCAACGTGTTGTGCCTTGAATCTTTAGATCACACTTGATACAATCTTTCAAAAACCGAATGTATTTTGGTCATTGCTACTTAACACGTAGACAACGTATTGTGATCAATGTGCACCGTTAGAGAAACTCCTCATTTGCGTACCGGTATACATGAACAGTGTTCCAATGCTTTTGGTAACTTTTGGTGAAATAGAATTTAACTGTTCGAGGTATAGCATTTGCACAGTTCTTAAAAAATAAACAGTATTTGAGCAGTAAAGTCGATTTTTTAACGCGGCTACTCGCAGCCTAATTCAACAAATCAAAGCAACCATACAAACGTAGCCAACGTGATACCGATAACTGTAGTGCACGATTTAAATAAACACCCTAGTAAAAGTTTGCAAAATGGGAAATCGATTTCTAGGTAATCAAACTTATATTCGTTAAATATTGCCGAAAGTAATTCAAGGTTCGAGAAAATAAACGCTTGATGCAACTTAAGATTCACAGTTTTAATTTTTGAATGGGCTTACCCAGACGAGCATGTATTAACTTTAACGCCTATGATCGAAACATAAACTCTATCCACAAAATACGGTCTAATAGGATCAAAACATTTCTAAATTTTTGATATCTTTTAACTGATGTACATTTTCGAAGTTGAAATATGTGAAGGGTGAAATAGAATAACTTCATTAATGCTGCTTGAGAGAACATCAATAGCCTAACTTGGTCCAGTGACAGGTCAATGAAACGGAAATAACGCGGGCATTGTAGGGCGCAGTCCTCACCCTGCCCGCACCTGTACCGGGCACTGGCCGGCAGAGGCGTCTGTAGTGACTCATTCCGTACCTTGCTTACTACAATTTTGATAGTTCGTTAGTAGGCAAAAGAGCTCAGCTTTTCATTTCAATTGCATACTTCAAATAAAGATCAATTTTAATAGTTTGCTAGAAGGCAAAATAGCTCAGGTATTTATTTTAGCAGATGGCGAAAGAGTTCAAGTTATAATTTACTATACTAAAAGGTTCAATGTTTGTTCATTATAGTTCGAAGTTCTATTATTTTATCATTAATTAAAGGGGATAATTATCCCGAATGTATAACTTACGTCACAGCGTTCGCCGGTTGGTTAACGCATCCAAAAACGCGTAAGCAAAAAATAAGGCTATCCCTAAAGCGTTATTGAAATTGTGCGACTCCACCCTTTGTGTTTAAACTGAGAGATGCAAATTAAGAGTACAAAACGTTATCAATGATGTAATTTCTGCTTTGAGATCCAAAATATCCACAAACAAAGTGCTAGGTATAGACAGACAAATCTGCTCACGAGATACTTCGTAAGCTGACGATTTATTGACGTGTCAAAGCTGACGATTAATTAGTTGAATGGGATAATTATCCTTTAACGCATCAGATGCTCTCTTTTAAGAAGCACACAGTATTCTCTAAGGAGAAATAACGCTTCTAAATATTTTATCTTATTCATTTGTTCTCAAGAAACTATCTAACTTAAAAGTTTCATATGTAGATCCTGAATGAGAACTAGCTCAAGAATGTGAACTACTCAGAGTTAAAAAATATGCTCCTAATTTTCGCACGCTGTGATACTATGGAAGATCCACGTTTGAAGTTAGAGATATATGAGATATTTTGAGCATTAGATGGGCACAAAAATTTCCTAAGAGCAGCATTTTCGCTAGCATTGATCTACCTATAATTTAGATGACCAGAGCCACCATGTCAAGCTCTCTTAAGAATGCGATATAAGTAGCAGAATCGTTTCCAATTGAGGAAAGCGTTTCACTTTCTGTTGTTTGTATTTTCTCGAAAGCTTGAAAAGGCTTGAGAGACGCGCTATGTAGCGCCGGCCTCACCCTTTGCAGGCAGCCCTTCAGTGCTTGCTTCTTTCTGCTCGATTACCCACACGATCGAGTGTCCTGGCTTCATTATACGCCTTCATATTTCTATTGATTGTTGAGAGAGTACGGCACGCATCCTTCGGAACAGAGGGACACAAATAGAAAGAAGCCGTCGCACAACAGGCCTGAACAACGGCATATTGTCGCATCATTTCTGCCTGTCATGGCAGCGACGAGGAAATTGTTCGCTGTACAATATTAGATGTACATTGCGGAAATTTCTGAATAACGGTTCAAACAGTTAGTTGTCAACGCTCATTTGAAGGACATAAACACAGTTGAAATACTGAGAATACATGAAGAAAGTCAAAATCTTTTTCTCAGATCTGAGTGGGTTGCTTGATTTTATGACATCATTTACAAGCTTTCTGTTTTATTGATTTTTACACAAAACTTCCGTAACGAGTCATGATAACAACCGGGTTTAGGAAGCTCAGCATGACGATTTTCAGGCCGCAACAGCCATCCCTACATCTAAAAACGACACAAACATCAGCAAATCATCGCAGTGGCAACGCAAGCATCGAACTAATTTGTTAACTTTTGAGTACGAGAATAAATTTGTCGTGCGCCTCAGACATTTCAATAACAAGCAAGCCCTCGTGCGACCTGAGAACGATATTCTGAGTGAAAGATGACCGAGGTAATTTAGAGGCAGACGCCACTTGATCTTCATCTGTCATGAGAGTCTCTACGAGGGCGAAGAGTTGGGACGCCATATTTGTTGCTCGACTGCGCCTTATTTCGATGAGACTTCACAAGAAAATCACGCCAAATTTGAGCTGAGAATGAGAGTTTGTCTCGCGACGACGCAAACTAAAGCGTGCAGCAGCAGTTTGCTTAGATTGACTTGGCTGCACAAACTGCAGCTTACAGATGCAGCTTGCAGAGCTACGCGAGTTTGTTTCGGGACTTGAGACATGGAAATGTATTGGCTATTCTGAAGTTCATGAAAGCTCTTGTCCCAAGATATCCGTGTGACGGAACTGATAGAGAGAAGCAACAGCACACGATCGTCAAAACTATCAAACGATCAATGTGAATAAGCCATCCACGATTTTATTTCTGAGCCCAGTTGGTAAGTTGAACACAACCGGACTTGGTTTGCTTGTTGAAGTTTCACCTCCCCCAACAAATAACGCTGGTAAAATAATAAAACGATAGATTTGAGCAAGCGATCCACCGTTACAGATCTTGAGCCCGTCTCAACTTGAACACAACCGGACTTGGTTTACTCGTTGAAGCTTCACCTCCCCAGAACTAAGGCAGACCAAAAGAACACGAGCGCTGCCACGAAGCCTTGCATCTCGGGCCGCGGCAGGAGCGGCGCCTCAGAACAAGAAGCCGCGATTGGCATGCATGGAGACCGGCCCGGCGAGTGGTAGTCGTGATGCAGACGCCTGTCTCAACACAATCTCACTTCCAATCTGCAAATGAGCTCCAGTAATATTCAGACCGGGCGCCTTAAGAGGCACCTTGGACTCCGTAATGCCCTGTTTATACTTAATAGAAAGTCAAGGTTTCCGAGCCTCCTGGTGCCGCAGGCCGATTTGCATTGTAGATTGATGCTCTTCCTCTGACAAAGCTTTTGAGCTTTGAGCTCCCGCTATCTTGCTGCATACTACTTGCTGTTCAGCGCCTCGGTAATGTTCAAACTCTTACGCTTTTATAGCGCTCTGGGTTGTCCCCTATGTTGAATGTTTGCGGTCCGCAGCTCTCAAAAATTATGTAAGAGGTTCATGCAAAAATACTCATGGGCTGCAAGATTTATGTTCATTGCAATCTAAACAGCGCATCTCTTTGTGAAACGCTGGCCGACAAGTTGGTTTGATATTTATTATATTTTATTTAAACAGTGCTCATTGTTTTGGAATTAAAACCAAAGGTCGGACGCGTTTGCAGATTTCGAACTTACATTCATTTTCTAAATATCGAGTCTGCGAGAAAAACTGGAAATCGTAGCAAGTATTTTTTCTCCCAGAGATATTCTTGTGCACCCAAAGTCCTGCCTTTGTTTTAATAGCTCCTCAATGCAAGTAAAAGCGACCACACAAATTTCCATGACACAAAATGCAAGTAACTATATTCCTAACGTCATAAAGGACAAAAATTTAGTCACGAAAGCTTGCAGCACCATTCACACTCAAAAGATTCCGCAATACCTGTAGCACCACGCCAAGATTTCCTGTTGTTTCTAATAAAGAGCACAAGGAAAGAGTTCATCATTTGGTGCTTAGCCGGGAACGAGGGGCTTGACCAAAAGGAAAGTCTTTGTGCCTGGGGACCGTAAATTAGTCCGAATGGTCTTTCTGGCAGACATAAAACCATGGCACCGATCCCGAGAGAGGAACGATCTCCTGAGAGAAGCCGCCGTGGCTGTGCTGGGCGCCCTGTACATACACACTACACAGAGAGTGTGTGTGTTATACATACTGTACTCACACACCACACACAGTGTAGGCGTGTTACACATACTGTACATACACACTACCCAGAGAGTGTGTGTGTTATACATACTGTACATACACACCACACACAGTGTGGGCGTGTCACACATGCATAGTGTATGATATTGAAGGACGTAAAATATATTGATGCATTGACTTTGCTTCGTTTATCATTTTTCACCAGCATTATTGAATACGCTTCATTATTCACAACCTCGGTTTAAAATGAGAAATCAAGACCTAATAAAACAGCATTCCTACATCAATTAGCCTGAAACTCGGCAATCCTACGTAGCTAAATATTGGTCACAGGTTAGAAGCTGTGTCAAAAAAATTGATGCTCGAATTGCAAAATAAATACATAAAAAAATTAGTTATTTCAAATATCGGAAGAGAAGTTAGTAGCGAGACTTCAATAGTAAACATATGAAAACTTTTGTAAAGCGAGAAAAATAAATTACATCGATTATCTAATTCTCACGCTCGAAACGAGTTTTTAATTTTATAAGTGGAAGATCGTGGGTTAATGATCAAAGATCAAATCTCTGCTAGAATGAAATCAATATAGGAACGTTACTGTCAATCTAGCTATGAAATTATGCCCCACTGCTCAATTATTATCCTCTACTTTCTGTTTCTTCCTATCCCGTACCTATTTGTCTTGTAATAATCAAATCACCTTACATTTAATCCCATGTTACTTTAACCACACAAGATTACGACCTACATTTTGTGGAAAAATATTTACTTTCGAGTTGTGGTACATAATGGCTGAAAAGTAGGTATATCGGCTTGAAAGTAAGTAAATCGGCTTGAAAGTATGTAAATCGGTTTGAAAGTAAGTATATCGGTTTGAAAGTGGCTATATCGGTTTGAAAGTAAGTATATTGGCTTGAGAATAGGTTTTTTGGTTAAAGAGCTGGTAAATTGGCATGAGAGTAGGTATATTGGCTTAAAAGCTGAAAGTAGGTAAATTTGCTTGCGAATTTCAGATTAGGTATGCCAGCTAAAAAGTTGATTTGTTAGATTGAGAAAGGGTTTAAGCCTAGAATAGATTAGATATTTTTTCTCGAGGCTTTAGCACATTGACTCAATCATGACTGACTATCTTGAGTGAAGTATGGGAACGCACATCTCAATAGAACTAGAAAGCCCTAATTCTGTTATTAGCTCCAGTTTAAAATAGTTAACTATAATTTTTTTTGGGTAGTGATAAAACTACTAGGTATTCCAAAAGCATTACTCCAGTGTGTCAGAATGCAAAATGAACTCAACGCACATTAAAATTTCAATTCTCGAATCACTCAAAAGTTGATCAACTCGTTACTCGACATAGGAATTTGGGTTCAGATTGTATCTGAAGATGACCGAACTTTAAGCGATCTAACACTCGAACCGAGCAAACTGAGCGACATCTGGAAAAGTTGACCCGATCAGGATCACTCGATTCGGTCTGCTTTATGAAAAGCATTCTCGTATTGTATTAACATGTTGACTGCTATGTGTTGAACAGAAGTTCAACATTGAACTTAAATTTAAAGTCAACTGTAGTTAACCAATTTAAAAATAGCATAGATCGTGCCTTCATGTAACTTTGATTGGGCATTGATGAAAACTGGGTTTGAGACTACACACTGGTCGGGCAGCAGTATTGGGAAAATTCCCTCCGTGTACAGCGGCAGCTTACATCTGTAACACTAATGTGCTTTTCCGATTATTGTTTGTATTGTTTTGTGTCATCTAATGCTTAGGTACATGCATAATGTTCATATATTACAGTGGGTATATAAATAGACATTGGAGCTCAGTGCCAGATTCATCTAGGGTAATTGTTAGTTCAAAGAGAAAATGTAGTTTTTAACTTAAAAAATATGAGTCTTCAAACAGTGCTAAGGATCGAATTTCTTTTGAGAACTGAGGTTTTACTGCGCAACTGATTTTTTCGCTTCTGGCATATACACGGAAGAACTTGAAAATATCATCTGGCTAAAATATGTGACTAGGCATTATGATGGTATAAGATACGGGAAAATGAGATCAATTCAAACTGCAGTAGATCAACTAGTTTGTTTTGGTTTTGTTTATTGGAATTCTGATTAAGCCTTCGTTTGCAGTTATTTGTTCACGAATTATTTGTTTTCTTATTCGTTTATTTTGATTTGACCCATTTCGTGCACACACCCCACCGGGGTCAAATGAGAACTACCGCAAGGAATATCAAACTTAGCAAGAACATCAGCGTCTGATAGAGAATTTAAATCTCCATAATATTCCACCACCTTTTTAATTTAATTTTTGGACGAGGATAATCCATTTTAAATGTTTTTGCGTTTGAAATTAAAATAATCTCCAGTAAAAAATGTAACGTCAGTATACTGTTGGCCAATCGAGTTATCAATATTTTAATTCAATTAGAAATGCACTTCGCTAACACAACTGAAAAAATCCTCGTCAAGAGAAACTCTTGATCTATGAAATTAATAAAATCTGCAAAAGATGTTATGCATCGTGCATGAGAGAAAATAACAGACGAAAATAGCGTACCAAATTTAACGCTGAACATAATTATAATATTGTTCACAAATACCTAATTGCTGAGCTTCTTCAATTGATGAAGCATCCATGAATACATCTAAAATCACAAAAATTAAAATCGATTTTACAAAATTTTCTTCTCATGGAACATTGAGTTTAAAAGTTTACTCTACAGTGCAAGTAAGATGCTAGAATAGAACACTAATTTTCAAGCATTACATAAACAAATAAAGGTGTATTTAACTCGAAGCAAGAGTGCCACAAAAAACACTGCAAACTACAGAAAAAGAACAAGACTGAAAAACAGGAGTTAAACTAACAACGTAGCACTTACCTGGAAGCATCATTCAACGCAATACAAGAGCAGCAAACACGAACACACAAAACTAGCTTGGCAACCACCACAAGCAGTAGGGAAATTAATTAAGGAGGTGCAGGTAGGGTGCGAAATGAAGCCCTACAGGTGCAGGCAACGCAGTGAGGAAGGGCTGGCCATTGCTGCCTCTGAGGACGTGCGGGCTGATCAGAGGTGGACTGCCTCGCGCTAGATCGCTCTCATGTGCACATTCTAGAGAAGCAAATCGCAAGGTTCGCGCAACACCGTCCAATTCTTGTGGGAGAAGTGAGCGTGCACAGTTGCCTTACGAGGGTTACCTGTTTATGGATGAAACTGAGGGAACATTCTCCTGCGTGCACACTCCTTCTGCTAACAGTCGGTCACGGATTTCCCACGCGAACATCGTGGGGTTTTCTCGTTTGTACTTTGCTATCGCGTCCACCACAATGGGGGTAGCCACTTTGGGTTTGGATCCTCCAATGACTCCGGCTTTGTAGCTACCCGTTTCGTAATATCTAAGGAAGAAGTGACAGAAAAGACACGTTAGACATGTGAATGGAAACCCACCTATTAATGCTAGACACAGATGGCACAGATTCTTGGTCGCAAATGTTGTCTGCAAGAAGGCGCTCCCTGATCTCCCACGCGAACATCGTTGGGTTCTGCTTCTTGTAGCCAGCGATTGCATCTACGACATTTGGGGTGGCCACTTTGGGTTTAGAACCTCCAATGACACCGGGCCTGATGGAACCTGTCTCGTAAAACCTGCAAGAGGGGCGTCTCATGAGACAGGAGGAGGGACACTCTCATCAAATATTGCGTTAATACATAAGGGGTTAGGCAGCAGCGAAAGAGATGCACCACCGGAACACTCCGCCTCACCAGAGCAGGCGATTGTGGGATCCACGACTACAAAGAAGGATCAGATGCGATGTTAGTGCCAGCATTATGTCTCCATGTTCTGTTGGTCACCACGTGAAAACAAATGATGTCATCAAGATTTGAGTACAGTACACACACATAAAGTAATTAATGTTGCAGGAGGCATGCGGTTAGTTAGGATGGTCATGCATTTGAACACCGCTACCTCTGGTACGTAACATAGGTGAGGACCTAGACCAGAAAAAATATGTCGTACGAATAAATTCATTCGACCATCTTAAGTTATAAAGAAAAGTAACCTCAAGACTTTGTGATTCCCGGAACTTAGCAACGACCTTTTATTTCATTACACAATGAAAAACAATTCAACGAATCTATTATGCTACTCAGTAGTTTCTATTTACTGATTCGATATATAAGGTTGGTTTACAGTAAAATAAATTGGTTCATGAGCCGCATGTGCGAGAGGTGACGAAGGCAGTTACAATGAAGAGAAGGGACCAGAGTGACGAGACGGAGGCAGTTACAATAAAGAGAGGGGACCAGAGTGAGGGGGACTGAGGCAGTTACAATAAAGAGAGGGGACCAGAGTGAGGGAGATGGAGGCAGTTACAATGAAGAGAGGGGACCAGAGTGAGGGGGATGGAGGCAGTTACAATGAAGAGAGGGGACCAGAGTGAGGGGGATGGAGGCAGTTACAATAAAGAGATGGGACCAGAGTGAGGGGACAGAATCACACTGAAGAGAGGGGACCAGAGTGAGGGACGGAGACACAGAAGAGAGGGGACCAGAATGAGGGACAGAGACACAGAAGAGAGGGGACCAGAGTGAGGGACAGAAACACAGAAGAGAGAGGACCAGAGTGAGGGACAGAGACACAGAAGGGAGAGGGCAGGGCCAGAAAGAGGGGACGGACGAGGTCTCCCTATATCGAAGCTGAGGGCCGTGATTGGATTATGCAGATGGGGAGCAACACATGGTTTGAGTCATTTCAAGCCTCGGTCCCGGGGGTTGGGCGCGAGTGCTCCGCTCCCAGAAGCCCGACTCTAAAGCCAAGCTCAACAATAGAGTCTGTGAACTAATGCGTTCAGCCGCCGCTCCTCAGCTGCGGCAGCAGAAAGAACGCAAAGCCAACATCAAATAGAATAAAATCGACTTCGGCCAGCCACTGCTCTCACTGCTCCTAGAGTGCCAGGGTCTTGCTTTCTCTTATTTACCTTCTTTAAGCAAGTGACTTTTTTGAGGCAGGTGCTATTGTTTGACTTCTGAAGTTAGCAAGGAGTGATTTGCGTTGGACTGCGCCATAAAGTGACAAGAGGAACACGAATAATTTCGGAGTAAAATGTAGCAGTGTGCAGTTGGGTGCGGTATGAACTTGCGACAATAGCCCCGAGTGAGAACCAACTCACCTGAATTATTAGCGAAGTGAATAAGCTAAGTGAGAACTGTCTCAAATTATGCAGACGCAGTTAAAACTTGGCTAAGTTGCTTAATCTGAACGTGAGAGAAGTAGTCTGAGGAAGCAAGCAAGGCTCTTGCCAGCCAGTCAAGCTGGCGTAACGGCCAAAATCCCCATTCCAAGTTTTGGGGCGGCGCAAGGTCGGAACCGCGGCCCTGGGGCCCCTATGATACAGGGCCTTAGGGGCGCAAGTGGCGCGCTCCAGGGTGCCGAGTCAATTTAGAACGCTCTCTGGGGCCATAAGCAGGTATTTTCATGGGAATTTGGGGACTTTAAAGGAAATAAACAGGATTGAAACGAATCAAAAGTGGCGTATGAATCCGGGGGCAACAAACGTCGAGTCGAGATCTCAGAAGACGCCCCATCAAAGCTCGATGTCAAGTGCGCTTTCTTGTCATTACTACATCGGGATGTAATCGTCGCACCCAAGTCTGCCGTTAACATTTCAAGAAAATTCAAACTCTCCTGAAAAATATAGCCGAGCTTTGCAGTGAAGACTGTGAAGATAAAGACTAAATATTCATTCCAGGAACACCAAGGAAGATTTCGAGACTCGTTGCGAGGACGCTCAGTCGACAAACTTGGTGTCGTTTTCTAAAGTGGGACGACGCAACAACTGAAGCGTCAAATGCTCTTGAGAAGAAACATGTTGAGCTCTCCAAGAGCAGCATGCATTATACAGCAGACATTCCCGGCTACGACACAGCCATCTCGAGGCAGTGAACAGATTCAAGACACTCGCGTCTGCCAGTTTCATTTGTTCTGTTGTAGCTTGTGTTCTCGTTGTTGTTGTTGTTTCTGATGTCGCAGCTTACTTCCAGTTTTTTTATTTCGAGAAACATTTCGCTGTACATCCATGTTCATTTAAGGAGAAACATCAAATTCAGAGGTGATATGTACACCCAAATTTTTACATAATTTCACTCGTTCTGAAAGGGATCGCGCAGTTCATTCATCAATGCGGAAAGTAAGTATGAGTTATTTGTACTTCACGCATGATATGTAAGTGACAGTTACGGGAAAATTTCAGATTGTAATACAGTAACTCTAATGTAGACCATTGTATAATACTGCTGAGACAGTGGTGACTACTATTGACTTATTTAGTCTACATTTGAGAACGTTCGACTGCTTCTTGCAAGCTATAAATAGGAAAAACCACTACCATATCTGTCACCCAATAACGAATCATTCGATTTAAATAACAATTTAAATTGGAATTCATAATAGTATTTCAAGAAGATGATTTATGTTTTTAACGTTGTCATTCTGGCTGCAATTCGCAATAGTCCTTCAAATTTGCATTTAACGTCGACGTAAGACAACTCAAATTATAACATTAGCTCCTGTTGTTTTAGAGTTCATGCCTGAAACTAAAGAGCTTGTTTGTCATCGCCCTCTACCACGCCATTCATTATGGCTTCTAAAAAAATTTCGATGAAGGTTTACGGTAGGATGATTTCGGCATCATGAGATACTCCACACTACATTGAGCAATGAAGGCCAGATTTTGAGCGTAAGAAGAAAGTTCGGCAACGATGTTTTCGTGTGTCTACAGCTGCAGAAAGAAAGCGATTCACATAACCTTAGATGACGCAACCAAAGTTGACGTAATCAAAATTGACGCAATCAAGCCATCAAAGTTGACACCTCGTATCACAACGCATGCAATGCACATCAGTAAAACACCGCCAGTGTCTCACCTTCACTCGACCCAAATTACAGCTCATCCTACACTCATACAATGTAAGATCTAATCAGACGTTCAGGAAAGGTAGCAGCGGCATGTCTTTGTGGCTAAAATTAGCCGAAAGTTTTTGCACCGACAACACTGAGCGTTGAAGACATTTGGCTCGCCCGCGATGCGCCTGCTCGTACAGTTCAGAGGAGAATGATGCATCACAATTCTTTGACTGGGGTCAATTTCGCGAGTACGGAATCAGAATACTAGGAAGATTGATGAAACATTGACGAGGTAAGCGGTTCCAAAGTTTAACTATGGAAGTCAATACGTTGTCAACTCATCAAATAACTTTAAACTGTTGTCTAAAAGGAAAAATGAAGCACTACTAGGTTGTTTTTTCTCATGTTTAATAAAAAAGCATATGCCCGTTTCCTTTCGTTTCGATCGAAGATTGCAACAGCGATGCCACATTTCTAATGGAAGGTTTTGATAATTAAGTTGCTGAGCGTGCTAGGTGTGACAGAAAGTCTATTCATTTAAAGGAAGATCAAATTAAATTAACAAACGTTACTGAAACACACAGATGAATGGCTCTCACTGAGCAGCAAATTCCATAAAATATCTCATACCATTCATTGAAATGAGGGAGAAGTATAAAACTGCAACGCGATGTTTCACGAGGTCAATTCTGGGAACAACGACAAAGTTTTCTGTATTCTTCAGTCAATGACAATAATGCGGCAGAACAAGGCAAGGAACGGTGACGATGAACTACACAGTCGACCACACACACTTCTTATAAACTGATGCAAAAAGCAACCTTCGCTCGAACGGAGCTGTTGTCGCTGGTGCTGGCTGTGTGCGGCACTGTTGTTGCTTGCTGTGTGTTGGGGCACTAGTGGTACTGTAACTAGCTCTGGGTGTGTTGTCCACTAATCCTGTGTGTGTTGTGAAACTAGTGGCATTGTAACTAGTCCTGGGTGTGTTGTGGCACTTGTTGGACTGTGACTAGTCCTGGGTGTGTTGTGGGACTAGTGGCACTATAACTAGTTCTATGTTGTTTTGTTGCAGTTTTGTCGATATCCTCGGCATGGGCATCACTTTTTTTACCGAAACGTTGATATTAACTCAGTTGATGCAACCAAAATTGACATCATCAAAGTCGACACGACTAAAGTTAAAGATTTTCTTATTTTTAACCTCAAGAAAAAGTAATCATTTCATGAATGATCTAGTGGACATTTTTGACTTCCTGGATTTCTTCTGAAATTTGATGCAGGAACTAATTGACCTAGTCAATGATGTTCATTTAGCTGTCGATGCTGCCGTTATTTCTGGAAATCATTTATAATTCTCTCGTTTACTCAGGAGTAGAAAATAACGGTGCTACTAAGTAAAACATAAATCTGCATTTCTTTAACTTTTCTAGAAGGTAAATAAACATATCTTTGAATAAGTTAGTGCTACGGCAGTCTTTTCGTCTACATTAGGGTGAACATTTTTCGTGGGAGCAGTGCGATGTCTCTCCCTCGGTCACAGCCCAGTGACTCCCCTTCTGCCTTCTCTGAACTACCAAACCTCTACCATACTCTCCCCTACCACGCCTCTACTATGCCTCTCCCCTACCACTCAACTACCAAATGCGTCTCCAATACTCGGCCTCTACCATACCTCTCTCCTACTACTGGTCTATCGTACATCTTCCCTACCTCGCCTCTACCATACCTTTCTCCTACCACGCCTCTACTATGCCTCTCCCCCATCTCTAAACTACCATGTGCGTCTCCCACACCTTTTCTCTACCACTTGTATGGCAATTAATATGTTTTCCTTGAGATGATGGTTCATATCTCAAGCAGACCTCAACTAAGCTATGACATATTCATGATTTATTAACTTATGTTAATTACACATTGACCTCACACAACCTTTTCTCCAGATCTCAGATCAAATAGTAATCACAAAGCACTCACGTAGTCCACCTAGTTAAATGCATCAGATAGTCACACTGTAACACAACCACTCTACCACAATAAGGCACCACACGCTGTGACAACGACCACGACTATCACGGATCTAGAGCTAGTTTCACACTGTCATAACCCGGCAGATCAGCCATCAGTTGGAAGTCAGTCTCATCTAATTAATCACAAGATCAGTGACCGGGAAAATTCATCGATTAAACTCCCCATCCGTGCTAGATGGCGGCTTCAAGACCCACAGCCACCCTCAGCCATCACGGTCTCGAGGTGCTGGTCTTCTCGAGGCATCTTCTGGGTCTGAGACTGATCATCTTCGAGTCTTTGTAGCAATCAGGGTCAACGAATCAAAAACTATTATCATCTTCGTTTGTAGCAATTAGGGCTCACGAATTAAAAACTCATATCATCTTCGAGTTTTTGTTGCAGTGAGGATCAACGAATCAAAAACCGTTATCACTTCGAGCCTTTGTAGCAATTAGGGTCAACGAATCAAAAACTCATAAAATAACTCTCCGTGTTGTTCATTATCTTCAACGCCTTATACAGATTTTGTAATCCCTCGCCTTAATTGCTTGTGTGCACCAGCTATACAACTTTAGGCAAAAGCTGGAAAATAGAGGACAAATATCATCAGCTGACAGCTTCACTTCTGTTCCGCTTGTTAGGTAGCAATGTTTAATGTTCATAGTCCTTACATCAGATTCACACTATGCTTTGTTTTAACTAATTTGAAGCATTCGCACCTCTTTGTTGCAATACTGGCGTTAGAATATAACAATTTTTAACGCTCACTATTTCAAGCATGTTAATGAATGAAATGACCGTGAATGTATCAAACATTCAAGTTAAATTATTTGGCAGGAGAAGTAACCCTCCAGCCGACCAGCAGCAGCCCATGGAGCACACCACGGCCACACTCCTCTGCCCTCGCCGCCCAATTATCCTCCTAAAATGGCCCTAAAAACTGGCTCGATTACTAAGAGCATCCATTAATGGTTATAAATTTCGAGAAGGCCAGTTTCACCAGATGGCCTCATTCCTTTCCAATTGCAATGCAAATAGGGAATTATACGTCATTCGAACCCTCACCCAGAGTGAGATTGTGCCAGATCCCCTCTTTTGTTTGTTACGATCCCTCATGTGTTTGGTGCCGGGTCTTCGCGGGATAATCCAAGTGTTTTTTGATCACAATGTGGCACCAAATTGGTGGAAATTTTTGAAATAAGAATTCCGCGAAAAAACGATTGAATGGGAAATAGGCTTTATAATTCATGTTATAACCATAAAGTGCAAAGTTTTAATTAGTGATGGATTTTTAAGTTTCGTTGTTGAACGAGGCCTGAAATGTTCACCGGAAATATTACCAGTAAAAGATTCACACAATGATTTTAAAATATCAGCATTAGTTATTGGGACGGACTACTGACATTAGAAGTGACACCAAAATGTAATCTCCACTAAAAACCGTTTCACATGTAAAAAATTAAACAAGTAAAAACTCAATGCAGCGTAAAAATTTTCTGTATTATGAGTCATATAGAATTCGTAGTTCTGTGTTAAACTTTACGGAGAGGGAACAGAGGTTTGCTTTTGAATGTATTTCAGAGTCTGGTCCTGTTGATTTGGCCATCTTGTAATAAAATTATTTAGGCGACAATGATTGTTATATTACTTGAGTGCTCGTGAATTGTGTGGCTAATATTGCATTATTAGGCAATTTCGTCTAGAAGTGCGAACTATATAGTTAACTCTTTAAGAGAAGCTCATGTACGAATGACACGTTGCAAAAAAAAAGAACGAGCGAAAACCGCCATCAAGAACATTAACATGAGCAAATGTAGAAGCAAAAATAAACTGCAAATAAATATCTATTCCTGTGCATTATATCAATGAAATACATAACCTGGATGATTTATTTAAGGAGGAAAAAGCACTTTGAATTGATCTTTTTCGATAAAAAAACCTGTCTATTCATTATTTCGAGGATTATGATTGCAAACTTATAATTCAAAATTTTGAAAAGCACGAAAGAAAATTAGGCATTCTCATGCTAAAAAAGTACTGTTAGCCTTTACACAGCCAATGAGGATATCAAGATATGAAAATTCAGCCAGATGGCGCTGTGTTCTGGTTTGCCCTCACAACAGTTGTCGACCAATTAAGTGAAGGGACATTACCCTGTTCCAGAAATAGAGAACCCAACCAGAACTTATGTGTCAATTATAAATTAATTCTGAGCTGGACGAGCAAAAAATTGAGGTCTAGTGGGAACTTAGATCGATTGAAAGATGAAGAAACCTTATTAATTTGGAAATATTACTTTATTGGATTAATTTTATGACGACACGCAAGCCACTGAAATGCAGAGGCTAAGTGGTTCCTGAACTATTATTTGTTATCTACAACTT
Organism: Platorchestia sp. MABIK; assembly: GCA_014220935.1. Taxonomy (NCBI): domain Eukaryota; kingdom Metazoa; phylum Arthropoda; class Malacostraca; order Amphipoda; family Talitridae; genus Platorchestia; species Platorchestia sp. MABIK. The sequence goes on along the minus strand of JACJUY010001832.1, from coordinate 8,807 downwards.
TTTCCAGTTCAAATGAAGTGCAATGAATTCAGAGAATAATGCATTTTTATTTGCATTTGATGAACTGAAGGAGATCAGCGCATCGATATGAACGCAAAAAACAATCAGGGAACCATTCTACAGAGCAGCTGGTGTTGCAGTCTTCACGTTGCTTTTATGGAATTTGTTCACGGGCCGACATGTTTAAGAAAATAAAAATGTTCGTCATCAATAGCCAAAACTAATTTGAACTGCACGCAATGATTTTATGTTCAACAACGTAACGAAAGTATTGTATACCTAACATTCAAGAACCCATAAAGACATGAAATACGATTATTTTTCTTCTAATTTAAATCTCCCACATACATGGCTCTACAGAAGCAAAAATTTGTCCTTTCTGAGCGCTTAGAAACCGCGGCAAATATTCCTGCAAACCTAAAAAGCTGCTGAACCGTAAATCGTAAAAAGTAATTTTACAAATATTACAAATGTTACATCTTCTGCGCCTTGCAAGGTGACTGGGGATTTTGGCATGTGTGGGGCAGTCAGCAGACCGTGTCTCTCCCAGCCGACGTCTTATTCGTGAAAGATTTTGGTGGCCGGCAGAAGTAAAGAAAGACCATCAGGCGATTACACGTCCGGTGTGGTGCTCATACCTGATGGATGGAGCTGGTGTGGTCCTGGTGGTCGGTGAGATGGATGGTGGTTGGGGAGATGGATGGAGGTCGGTGTGGTGGCTGAGGAGATGGTGGTTGGTGTGGTGGTAAATGAGATGGATGATGGTTGGTGAGGTTGTTGGTGGTCGGTGTGGTGGTAGATGAGATGGATGGTGGTTGGTTTGTTAGTTGGGTAGCGGGTTAGTTGGGTTAGCTGCTACCTGTTCGGGGAAATTTTAGGCTACAATAATTTACGACCTCAGCGTTGCAATTATTGAAGCTCTTGAAGAGTAATGAGCTCAGATAGCCCCAGCACTCAATATTAATTCCAGCGCAGGATCTGGCGTCACTTCATCGTAAACAAACGAGTGGAAATATTGCCGCCACTTAAGCCTTTCTAGAATCATTAAATCAGATCAGATTATAAGTTAGCATAAGCCTGCCTAAGTACAACAAAGGCATCCAAAACAGACGAAGGAAAATACAGGACGTATGGCATTAACTAACGGGAAATGTACGCACAAGTGAGTCTCCACACCTTGCGTATAGAAGAAGCCAGCTTGAAAAAAGCTTTAGAAATCAGATCTAAATTGAAGAAGAAAGTATTCTATGACGGCAAAAAAATGCCCACCATCTCATATCTTCCCCTTGGGAGCCCTAATTCCCACAGTTACTATAGTTTCCTCCCCCTGAGGTGCTCACAATCAGGATTTGGCAATTTGAGAACAAAACTTATTCCTGGTTTCCTCTTCCTCCAATGTTGAATTCGTTCACTCTATGATGGAAAATTTCACTTCGGTTCATTTTTTAATGTTTACTTTTTCAATTAAAGTATATTTCTAGATTGAATTGAAAAATCACCCTTGAAATATTGAAGTTTTGACATTCAGTTAAAAAATTAGGCATGTTTTCATCCTAATACATTTTCGAATGCATTTCAATAAATCAGGAACATATACCGAGTTCTGTTATAAGCTTCGATTTCCCTGTCTTTTTTTCGCGACAGCAGACGATGACCTGACGACAGACCCTCATTGGCCGCCGTGAGAAGCACTTAGAGACGAAAAGACGGAACGAGGGTCGTGTTTGAAATTCCATACATGGCCGGCCCATAAGTCAGGCAGACCATCAAAGTTATGGCGCGGTCTATGCGCCTTAAATGAGTAAAGAAAAAGAAGCAGCCAAGGCCGCGTGTCCTCACAGAGAGCAGGAGTCTCTCAAGTCAGACTTCAAACCCTGAGTCGAGTTCAGAGCCCAGCGCCGGAAATGGAAGGAAACGATCGCCAGAGTTGGGCGCTGCAGGGAGGCAGAGGAGGACTCGACTAGTCCAACGCAGGGAAAATCGAACGGTAGATAAATCTCATAAGGCTAATACTAACAATGCTTTCTTGCCAAATTTATACTCTAACGAACAATGCTTTCTTTCCGAATTTGTAAGTTGCTCGTATTTAGAAAAATGTAAATTGGAAGTTGTTAACGACAAGCCACATAGCTTCCGAGCCTTATCTGGGCACGCACTCAGCAATCGTGAGCCGTACAATTGTATGGTAACAAAATGAAACTAAACCGTTTGATTAATTTAAGTACGATTCAAGGCTTTAAACATGTACAAAAGCCATTCAGTTGAGGACCTATATCATACTTTGAGGCCCCAGATTTCATCAAAGGTACTTGTGCGTTTTGAAATTATGGTCTCAAAGCGAATTTCTCGTGCATCTTAAATGCTAAAGAAAAAGTTCCGAAGTTTTCAACTTGCATAGTTTTCTACATCGACATCCTCATGTTACAATGAGCAAATATAAATGCGTTCTTCGTACAAATGATAACCTACACGCGGCGCTAGCACTTCGTTTCCGAAGGAACCGTCATCGCTTCTAAGTTTCCAGTCAGTTAAAGAAAAACGTCTTATTTACACACAAACAAACTCGACGCACATTCACTCACCTAATCTCACTTATGTACTACTGCTCATCACAAGATGCAGTATGTGTGCGGTAGTTCGACGGAAAATATGCTTTTTGTTTTACCCGAGCGTGTCACGGCGAAAACGTAAGGCTGATGTCGGAGGGAGAGCCAGGCAGGCTTTTAAAGTCATTGCTTCCGTGTCAGGAGTGTGTCACAAGTTGTGCGATATTAACACGCCTCGTGGTGTGTGTGTGTGTGTGTGTCTCATGCCAGAGTGTCCTCACACGCTCCTGTCTACCTCATATCGTCGCTAAAAGAGCGCGCCTTGAAAAATGACCTAGCGCACGACTGTCACTTCTTGTGCGCATTTTTGATGAGCGTCTTTTATCCTCTATGATTTTAGAAGTAAAAGATGAAAAATATTCTTGTGGGTTTAAAATCAGGCATATCAAGTACAAGAAATCCTGCAATTCATGTTTCGTTATTCCCAAGATTAGCTTCAACGCATGCATCTAATTCTTCCGTAGGCACGTTAGAACAAGGCTTCTCCGTATACCCTAAAATCATTTGAACGAAAAGCGTTCCTCAGTGCTTGTCGAAATTTGCTTTGATCGTAGTACTCGTGAGCCGTTTCTCCAGATACGGGTGGTAAAAATTTGTATTTTCGGATGCAGTAAAACTTGAGCTGAATCAAATACGTATCAGTGGTGCAATAGCGCACACCAGGCGCAATTTGACTATTTGCAGGCTCACGTGACTAGGAAATACAAGTGAGCCTGAAAATATCCTACCAATGCTTTGATGTGGTCTTGTCGTTCTCGCGGTCGCTTTGTTCCTAAGAAACGAGTTAATTTTTCCGACCATACTTCCTGATGGGCAGAAATTTACTTGTGTGCTCCCGAGAGTGAGTCTCCAAGTTATCAGCGTCACAGAAGTTCCTGTTAAAATCAAATTGGCATCTTGTCGAATACGAATAGAATTAATGTCTCAGTCCTGCTTTTATACACACATGCAGTCACACAAACAACAAATTGTACGCATTGATGCAGGAACCTGTCCGACAACATGACTCCTAAATTTGTTTAGTACGATTTTGTGCCTACTTTGCTCGCCTCAGTCTGAGCAAGAGTCTTCGTAATTAAAAGATAGTTACGGGCTCCACATCCAAATGTTTGTAGTACACAACGCAGTGACGAAGTCAACAAAATGATCCAAGAGGATACTACCTTCTCATACTCCCCCATCAGCTCTCTTCCTAGATTAAAATCCTCTGAACGCAATTAAATTTTGACAGCGACTGCCATAGTAATTTTAGAATGAAGTGACGTAAATTAAATTTGGCTACGAGTGCAATAATAATTTCAGAATGAAGTGACGTAAATTAAATTTGGCTACGAGTGCAATAATAATTTCAGAATGAAGTGACGTAAATTAAATTTGGCCTCGAGTGCAATAATAATTTTAAAATGAAGGGACATAATTGAAATTTGGTCACGACTGCAATAAAAGATTCAGAATGAAGAGCAATGTTGCAAGAATGGAATCCTGAGCGCAAACATTGCGTTGTTTGGATGACTCGAGGTTGTTGAGCCTATGAACGGCCCATGCTCGAGAGGCCTAGGCTCAGTAGGCCACGATGCCACTAAGTGAAGTTGAGCCGCGTCTCACCCCAGCCTCACATCTCCCAGTCCCGTGAAGTCTCCAAGAATTATCGACCTCCGCACGGCGGAAGACGCTAAACCAAGACGAAGTCCGCTTGTTCACGGCACTTTCAATTTTATTCCTCCGCAGATTATGAGTTACTTTGGCTGGGAGTAGCCAAGGGGCTAAGTTCACGGCGGTCTTGGTCGTTAAAGGCTCGTATTATAAGGGTCATTTTATCGTCACTTGCTCGACGCTTTCGAACATGGCTTTGGAAAGTGTTCGTCCGCCCCTTTACAGGGAGGGGGGAGTGAGAGAGCAAGAAAGGAGAGCGGGCAGAGAGAGTATGCCAGTTTGAAAGAGGGAATGCTGAATTGAAGAGGGTAGAATCACTTCTCGATTTTAACCTGAATCCGGAAACTTTAAAATGTTACTAGGAGGAAACGTTAACAAAATAAAAATTCATAAAAGCTACACAAAACCAACTGAGCCATTATAAATTGGTTTGTTGGAATAAACAACTCCTCTACTCTCTGGTCTTCTATATCATTCCTACTGAACTTTGTAAAGCAAACCAAAATTTAAAACATTCGTTATGGAGTAGTTCTAAAACATTTGTTATGGAGTAGTTCTGAGTGTGCTTTCCCAATATTTCTTGAACACAAAATGGAGCGAGAAATGCTAAAGAGCAACGCATTTGCTGCGGCTTAAGAAGCGGCGCGAGGTAGATTAGCTGGGCGGAAGTTTCCCGTAGACTTTAGTAAGGGAAGCACGAGTGCGAAGGCTTTATTCTGCGTGCAATTTGTAGTGAGCCTCCGATAGCGCTGGTCTTCTATTGGGCTACGATGCCCAGCAAGTATGGGAGAGGAGTTTTATTGACAACTTATTTTTGGTTCCGCAGCATCTCAGATTGTGAAGATAATGAAGCATGATACATGATTGAAGCAGTTTTAAGTACAAACAAAAAAATTGCGCAGCAAATTCTGTTCAAAGTTATTCTAAAATCATGCTGAGCATTGCCTTATTTTTATTGATTAAGCTAAATAGATTTGTGAAAAGTTATACGATTTTGACACTACGCATGTTGAGTATACCCCAGTCCGCCACGCTGCCGCTGGCTGAACATTCAATTTATTTTGTTCGAAAAACGACTACGTTAGATCATGCACGTGGTCTCATTAAACTTACCATCTTAAGAAACATGAAGTTAGCTATTGAAATGCATTACAAAAGAAATCATTAGAAACAGCTTGTCTCGGATGATGAGCATGTAATGCCTGGGAGAAGCGAGTTAGTAAACAGCGTAAAAATTGTAAGAAGTAGAAAAAAAATTGGTTAGTTAATGTTAGTCATATTAAAGCACGAGACAACTCAATATCATGCATGATCCCGTCGTAAAGAATGTTTAATTCAAAGACAAAAGTTCACAATGCAGCACACGTAAATGAAAATATAAAATATTAATAATAATAATAACTGCACTTGAAAAGTACAACTAGATATAGGAAACTTTCGCTTATTTTGCATGATATATTATATTTTCGATGAGTATCATAGCGATGTACTTGTAGACACAAAGGCAACTAAATTTATTAGGATACATTGTCCACAGTACCTCTACTAACTAGAGTTATTTGTTCAGCTGAAAAATGAAAATGGCTTAGGAAGATGACACCTCTTCTCAGTTGATAAATATATAAAATAAACGCTGATGACGCATCTTCTCAGTCAAGTTCTCTCACTCAATAATCTGCTTGGAAATTATGAAGTTTCATTCAACCCCACACATCCATCGAAAAGGATTCAGGATGAATTGAAAAATATGTATTTAATGCGTATTGTTACATACTGATTGAATTTGTTCTTAAAATTGGCTCATCTTTTCAATTTGGTAATTTGAGGTCAAACTCGCGACACAACCGCGTTTTGCGTGAGGTTCTATGTGACAGTAAATCAGTGATCGGATTAACATCGAGTGCTCTGAAGCCTTATTCCTCAATGTAGGCCATGTCAACGTTAGTTGAATGCAAAGTTTATTAGAGTCTTGTCGTACAAGAAGCTATTTGGTAAAGCTATGAGATATCCACACGGCGCCACACAAACACAACAAAGGAGAAGCTACGAGGCCTTACAAAGACAGTATTTTGGAGACTCAGCCGTGGGAGACAATTCCTTCACTCCACACCACACCAGCTCCACACCAACACAGTGAAGAAGCCATGATCTCCTATCTCAGCTACACACGTCACACCAACACAACAAAGGAGAAGCGCTGCTGTCTCACCTGGACAGTATTTTGGAGACGCAGCCGTGGGAGACCCGGAGCTGCCGGGAAATGTCGCAGGGCCTGACGCCGCTGTGCGCCAGCTCCACGATTCTCTGCCTCACCATGTCGGGCAGCGGACGCCCGTTCACAAACACGCCGCCCAGTTGGTTCACTCCCCCGTGACCTGCGGGGCAGCGGCCGAGGGTGTCAGATCTGGCATCTTAAAACGATAGAAATGAGTATCTTCTGTGTATCTTGGAGACGAAATACTCGATTTCTTGGATTTCGAATAATATTGTGGAGTTAGGGCGAATTGAAATAACAAGAAACCTCTCCTCCATGACCTGCCGGAAGTGTTATCCAAGGGTGCCAAAGCAATTTTTAGTGGAGTTAGAGTTAAAGCAAGCTTGGTTTTAATTAGCTCCATATGTATTCTTAGACTTCAAGGACTTGTAAGAAGTCTTCCTGCAGCCTCCATGAGTTCGACTGAAGTGTGTGTTCGATTAGGCGTAGACTGAATATGTTTCTCGAAAACGTCACTTTTCTAGCAACAAAACTACTTCCACTAGAAATTAAGTTCATGACATTTTTCATTGTCGTATATAGGTAGAAGGTCAGCAGAAATCTCTATTAAGGCTAAGTCGAAATAAGAAAAAAATGAATTATGCGTAAACTAAAAAAATGGAAAAACAATTCGAACACAAATAAATAAAAATGTGCATGCTCAACGATCATGATCTGAAATGACTCGCATAAGTGATTGAGTGCTCAGAATTTCNGTGTACAAGACTCAAGTGTGTTCCAATATATTGTAGAGGAGACGAAAGCGAGTTGAGGATACAGATTCAAAACCAGGCTGGAAGAGCGAACACCTGAAAGAGAAACGGGAGAGGAACGAGAGAGCTTCGGTGCAGGACCTGACCATCGCAATCATTTTCAAAGAATGCCGGAAACAAAGAAGACCTGCGCGCCCTATGAAAAACTGACTGGATCCTAAGCGAGAATAGGGAGGCACTTGAAAGATAGACCGAAGGACTTGAGGGCTCAGTGAAATGGAATTTACTCGTAATACGGCTACAGAAACGAGCCGTGTAGCCCATTTTCAGATTTCTACCCAAGTCTTGTGATATCAGACATGAAAACACTTGAGCGCCAGAGTAGGTGTAGAAAAGAGATAATAATAAAAAATAATAAAAGCACGGCTTCACACATTTAAACCAGGCCGAGGTGAGGCATAAACGAATGAAACTCTGAAAGGGAAGACCAGCGAGTGAATGAACGCTGATATTAATTCACTTCAGAAGGCAACAAGAATATGTGCTTGCGTAGTGAGCAAAGGCGACTGGAATCGTTGAACGATCTCCAAAAAAAGAACAGAATAGAAAAGGAGTAACAAGGATAGTGACATGAGCACTGTATCGGAACAAATCGAGAAGATTTGAACCACTGAATTCTGGTAATTCCAATATCAGGAATAATAAGAGGAAGACTATACCTGAGAGCTAAACAGAACTTATTAGTTGTAACTTACATAATAGTTAGAAAGATTAGAAAAATTAGAGATCAGAGCTTTGTACTTAAGTGCAGAAGAAGATAATCAGCAAGCAAAAACTAAGCATCCGAATGATGCATGGAGGAATCAGAAAACATACTAACGGCCTGTTTTTCAGACACTCAGATTGTGAGAAATTGTATCGTTGATAGATCTCTGACTGAAGAACAGAAGGGACAGAAAAAGATGTTATACGCTGGATTGCAGAGGGTGAAACACTGAAAAAGGGAGGCCTGGAAACCGAGAGGAAGAAATAATGCTGCCACCAAGAGGAAGAAAAAAGCGTTGGACACCAAGAGAAGGATCTGGACACCAAGAGAAGGAGTTAAACAACAAGAGGAAAAGAAAGAATTGGATATCATTACAAGGAATTAGACGTCAAGGGGAAGAGGAGGAGCTGGACACCAAAAGAAAGAGTTGGCACCATGAGAAGGAGCTTGACACTAAGAGATGGATCTTGACACCAAGAGAAAGAATTGAACACCAAGAGAAGGAGTTGGACACCAAGAAGGTGAGAATGAAGTTGGTACCAAGAGAAATAATTGAACACCAAGAGAAGGAGTTGGTCACCAAAAAGCTGAGAAGCAATTGGATACCAAGGGAAGGGATTGGACACCAAGAGCAGAAGTAGGACACCCAGGATAAGACCAAACTTGAGGACCGAGTCCCTCATCACACCTCCGTCATCAGCATACACGGCGTTGGTGCCCCTCTGAGCCGACCCTGGGGGGGACCCGCCGCCACCCACCGCTGCGGCTGTGCTGGCCCCTGGGGGGAGGGGATGGGGATGGTTAGGATGGGGAGG
>JACJUY010001831.1:70956-121908 GCA_014220935.1 Platorchestia sp. MABIK | reverse complement strand
GGAAAGGAGAAATTCTGAACTCAATCACTGCACCACAGGCAGCAGATATCTACTGTCACTAAGCTTAATGTATTAAACAAAATAAAAAGAACCCTCATTTCAAAAAGCATCGGACTTCGGCCAACGGCTCCTTCACGTACCGCAATAAAACCTAGAGGCGATACAAAAGAAGGTATCAGTTGAGCATCTGCCGATTAGAAAAACGTCTGGAAAAATTTTGTACCTGTCAAACGGCGGAGAATGAGATGATCATTAGAGCTTGCTTGCCTCGCCGGAGCACCCGTGTTTGGAACCGCCAAATTCGTGGTTATTCCAAGGACCACTACGTGAAGCCCTATGACAGCCTACACAAACCTGGTGGTAGAGTTCTTTGCAAAGAAGGACCATGGGTTTAAGTCTTAAGTGACCTACCGTGCTAGAGGCAGACGAAAATTCAACAGAGTAGTCGCGTGACAATATCAGATTTTATCAAGGTAGATGAATACCGATTTCCAAAACCTCGTATTCGCCAATATCAATCAACAAGAGTTGTATACTGCGATCATTCATAGCAGAGTAACCATCTCAAAGCCGTTAACGTTGCTACAGAACGTGATAAGGTGACTACAAAGGGGTCATGGCGACTAAAACTAGAAATAAGAACATTTGATCGGGCGGAAAAAATCATTTTTTTTACTTCAGACCACCGGGTATTCGTTTTGTGTACACCCACAGAAACATTCCACATTGACAGTCTGGTTCCTTCAGTAAAGGAAGTTTGAAACCAGCTGGTGTGAGGCACGTGGCTTGTAATCACACGTAGTCGTGAAGGGGAAAATTACGAGCGAGCAGTATCACATAGTTCTCATTGATTATTCACGTCCCATGCTTCCGATGTTTCCTTGATAACGCCCCCTACTCTAAAATAACAACGCCACGGTACACGCGACTCACTGTCATCACCCATGGCTGAACGACTATTACGAAGAGGAATATTTCATGTGATATCCTCAGTCCCCTGATTTCAACATCACAAAGTTTTTAAAAGGTGTTTTTATTAAAAAAACTGTGTACTGTGTCAGTTTCCTACACTATGCACACTACCTTCGCTCGAGATGGCTTTTCAATAAGAATGTCGTGAATTCTTTTGAAATTGCCGTTTGATCTCCACTTGACACTCCCCATGTCGGATACATGCCGTCATGGTTCCATGAACGGATGCCCGCCTCCTACTATCGAAGCTTGGTACTCTTTGACATGTTTTTTGCATGATTTTATCCTACATGTGTAAATTGAAACTAGGGATCACGTGACAGGAATTTTCTGGAATGCACTATTCACTTAAAAAAGCACAGCTGAAGCCCAAACAGAAGCATCAAGTCTGTTTGGGCACTCAATGATAGAAGCCATATAGCTCATAAAACAGCTAATATACAGGTTAATATTAACCAAAAAAAAACAAACGTTTCTTCAAAATATAGCCTAGTTCATCAACGCCTACCTCTAATAAAAAAAACTGCAAAAATGTACAGAAAAATCACTGGAATTTAGTGGACGATTTGAACCATTTAAAACCTAGAGGGCGCTTTAACGAACTTCACTAACAAACAACGTTAACAAGTAAACCGTAAAAGGAAGAAGGCACACTTTATACTGATCACAAAGTGGAATGTAGGTATCAAATATTTGGGTTGAAGATCCAACACTTAAATGTTTAAAGTTAATTATGAAAAAAATACGATAACAATGGAATGTAGAAGTAGAAGATTAATACGAGTACTAAACTGTAGTTACAAAATTATTAATAAAGAAAAAATTATTCAGTGCTTAGGTTATCGAAATAAAACAGATTGTTTCAACTTTCTCAAGTCAGAGCTCAATCTCAAGGGTAATCTCTCAAAGCATACGAATGTTCAATTGGCCTTATCGAGTCGATCAAAAGCAAGAAAACGGTCCACCGAGTAAGTCTCGAAAAAGAGATTCCAGTGGTCTACTATATTCGTTAACATCGGCATTGAGTACACTATCAAAAGCCAAAAATTCGATGACATGCAAAAGCACCTACTCATTCAGGTACTGGTTCAGTTATAGTTGCCCAGGGACCATTGATGTTACACAGCATATTTGATGTTCACTATGAATTGACATTTATAAATGAAATTGATTGGAAGGGATTTCCTAGCGCATGTGCACCGGCTAACGAAGTGTTGGTAATTGTGTAAAGTAAGTTTTCAACACGACATTTACAAGTGGAGCAAAAAATAAAAAATGAAAGATAGTTCAGAAAAAAAGTGTACACGGAGTTCACTTCACAGCATGCAACCCTACGGACAAAAAAAAAAGCTAAAAAAGAGGGAAGTTCAAACGTACGTCCACAAAAATTAAACCTACATGGTCGCCCACAATCAAATATCATATTATGCCCCAAGAATACATTCATAAAATCCAGCTAACGATAGATCGCTATATTTACAGTGTATAGCAAAATACTATTACCTATCTCGCACACGTAAGTTCTCGATATATTTCAAGACTATTTCACTCAGTGCATCACTTATGCAGAAGATCGCATTGGCGTTTTGTGTGGACTGAAATGATATCGGCATATCTTAGTAATCTAGCTCTCTTTGCAGCATCTCATATCAAAAATGTCTTATTTGCCATGTCAAATCTATAACTTGCATGACTTTCTTCAAAGCAAACTTACATCAAATCAAGAATTCTAAATCAGATGATGTGAAAGTGAAATCTTAATTCGAAGATTTAACGTCGAAAAATTCTCTTACACAGGTGTGAAGAGTAATGGAAAATAAGAATTTGAGATCAAGTGAAATAAATTCTGAGAAGTAGATCAGTGAGCGCCAGTCAATTCAAATCTAATAACAATAAATCAAAGAAAAAGCGCTTCAGGAATGTTTTCTTTTCTACAGTTTTTAGAACTCAGATATTTAATAAAATACACCAGCAGTCCTACAGTTGTTACTAGAAAAGGATTTTAGGCCCTGATGCCGGTTAAATTTGAAGACTGAAAAATTAAAGTGCTCGAGTGTACTCCACCAAACAAATTTTGTGACAGGCTATCGTGAGAGTAGTAATATTGCACTGAGCATATGTTCATTAGGAAAAACAGCCTCGAAATATATCCTTGTCCACAAGACCGTGGCTCTTCAATACGAGGTGATAAACGAATTCAACTTGATGAATTGGACACTAAAAATTAAACGTAAAAAGAAGCGAAAATAAGTACAGTCACTTACAAGTTACTTAAGTACGGAAATGACACTAATACTATCAAACTGAGGACATACAGTAGATCACATAAAGAAAAGCACGACAGGATACTCTCGGTGTGAATAATTTCTCACCACAAACATGTAATGCCCTAAAGTCAAGTCGCTTTTACAATCTCGATCTCAGCCAGAAATAATCGTATAAGACGATAGTAACGCCTCGACTTTCACATCAGCGCTTCATCATTGTCATTTAATTCATCAACAAAGCACTTCAGCTATTTCCCACTCATTGGGTCACTGAAATATTAAAGGACACTTCATAAAAAGGAGCATTAAGGCCTACTTTTAAAATTTAATCGTTTAGTTGTCAGCGAAATTTAAAAGAATAATTTAAAAGCAGAAAGACAAATTTTCGATCAAGATTTATGAGTTCCGTTGTCGGTTATTTAGACAAAAATTCCTCCTTGACCGCAAATCAATCAAAACAAAATTTTTACACAAATTTTCACGGGAGAATTTTCCCGTTTTCCAGCAAACTAGAATATCTTACACATAACAAGGTCCGACGAAATCAATGGAGCATTTAGCTACAGCTATGGTCCCAGGAAATTCTATTTAACATTTCACAAACGCACTGGAGTTTTCATGTATATTCTGCCAAAACTGCGCCATCGAAAGAATGGCCTGAAGAAAAATGGCCGGTAGAAAAATGGCCGAAAGACCCCTCGGATTAGGCTCATTTCTGCACGAGCCCATATGTCAAGCTCGGTAGCAAAAACTTAATGGTAGTTGAGAACAACTTTTTTGACGTGTTTTTCTGCTGAAGAGGGAGACTTCCGCCTGACGGAGGTGCACAAAGTCGCCACCCCCGGAGTTCCTTCCGAAGCACTCGAGACACTTCCTCCCTCGACAGAAACCACTAATGACGAGGAAGATGGAGACACTAATTGGGATTGTGTGGAGTCCGGTCCTACACGGCCCAAGGAAACGCGCGGCAATTTGGATGTTTTGCCGCGACGAGCCAAAGCTCCACGACCTCGGCCTCGCCCTGAGCCTCGTGACGAGGGGGGCGTAGGAGTCGTGGAGTTTATGCGCAGTTCTTTGACCACAGTGTCGCCATCTTGGTTCTGAAAGGCAGCGTTAGGAGACGTGGAGAACGTTGTATTAGGAAGGTTGGCGGTGAACACAGAGTTCAGTGGCGACACAGAGGTGATGGTAGGCAGGAAATTCGAAGAGATGCTATTGGTTGTGTTCGACAGCATCAAATTAGGAAAATTGGTAGTAGAGAAAATAGAACCCGCAAATGGAGCAGCAGAGAATGGTATGTTGCTGCTAGACAAAGCAAGGGTGGTAGGCGAAGTGAGAGAAGGAGGTGAACTGTTGCGGGAAGAGATCTGATGATCGTCACTACCTGCAGTATCAGCGGTGGCAGTAGCTGTCGCAGCTAGCATGCTCAACGCCGTCGACAAATTTGACGTCATCACTCCACCAATACTGTTAGCCACCACACTGCTAGACCCCACCATGCGTCCAAGCAAACCACTATGAGAGACCAGCTCCGTTGAACTGGAGGAATCGCTGACACGAGGTAGAAGAGGCTTCTTCCCTCCATGAACAAACGCATTCGAACTCAATGCCAGGACGTTTATATTCGACGAGGTGCTGCCGTTCACGAGGTTTCCAGACACAGGACCGTTCACCAACAAGGACTTTGGTACAGACGTACCTTTTGTGCCCTCCGATGTAGAAATGTTACCAGCTTTCAGAACAGCGGGAGCAATCTTGATGTTGCGACGCTGGGAAGTCTTTTTCTTCAAGTGAACGTTGTCGACGTGGCCTTTGAGGTGTTCTTTTTGCGTGAACCTGTAAATAATGGCAACATAAGCTAATGCAAGAATACACCGATATTCATATGTTGAATAAACACTCCACTAAAAGCTAACGCTCTGAGCAAACAAAGGTTAGCCCATCAGTATTCAAATTTTGGCCAGTATACTGAGCAAACACTTCACTAAAAGGTACCATTACGAGGAAACATGAGTGAACACTTCACTGCAGGGTTACTAAAACACTTATTTCCTAAACTCCTTAACCCTTTGTATGCTGAAACTTGAGTACCATCAGGACAAAAGAATTTAAAGAAAGTTCCTGCTCAGGAACAAATTTAAAAACTGTAACACGAGTGATTTCACTCACGTTTACGATTTACTCGCTTATTTCAAACGTAAATTATATGAAATGTTGCAAGGTTTGTTGAGTGACAAAATAATTTCCGAAATCAAAACATAAGCTTCAACGTACATTTTGTGCACCAAGTTTGAACTTCAACGCACTAGAAATGGACGTTTTTGAGTCAAAAACAAAAAAACTATGTTTCTAGAATGCAGTAGCAAAATTTAAACACAGGGTGTCTTAAAAAAATGTACTTTCACTCTATCTGTCACAAACATCTTGCCTTTTTTGAATTGCAGGTGTATTTAATTCATCACAGCAGGGCAGGAAATCAACTTAGCTGGGAAGAGAGGGATTTTGTCCAGGAATGTTATTGGAAGGCCGAAAATACAATTGAAGTGCAAAGACGATTCAGAACGCGACATTCCGAACGACCTGTTTCGTGACGTTTGCCAATCCCTTTGTGCGCGTTATCAGCGTTGTCTCGACAAATACGATCATCAACTAGAACATTTGCGAACTTGATTTCTCAAATATATTTGTCTTCTGTATTCGAAGCTATTCCATTCCACTCTACGTTCATAAATAATGTTTTCTCGTTATTCGAAGTGTGATTACATTTTTTTGAAACACCCTGAATGAATTAATGCCCAAATTATAGTTAAAATTATTTATAAATTGTAAACAACGATTTTATAACGGCTACCGATTATCCCATTCAGGGTGTCTACTGTTATTTCATTTTCAAATTTTACTACTTTTTACTACCTTCAATAGCAGAAAATTACTACCTGTTTTTTACAAAATGAATGTTGTCCAAATGTCCAGATGGAAGTTATCAGCCTATAATGAGTTTTTTGAGCCAATGATGCACGCAATACCAAAGGTTCAAAAAGGTTTCAAGTTTCTTAATACTTAAAATACTTCGTACTAAATGCATCAACCATGGCACCATTACAAAAAAGTCACCTAAATTCCTAAGGTACCCCCGTCCTAAATGGACTCCAACGAATGTTTGGCAAAGACCTTGCCTCAACATCTTTCAACTACAAGGACAACCGTTCATGAAACGCAATAAATAAACTGACTGGAAACTAGTAGACAGTAGGTGATTCTCAGATCACTTTACAGTAGGGTAGAATATCAGGGAACTTTATTAGGACCAAACACTATGGCACTTCGTAAATATGAGTTTGAGAACTATTGAACGAATGTGAATTTGTGAACGAATTTTTGTAAACTATTTCTATCGTACCTCAAAATCTAAATTCACACCCTAATTGCGATCAATAATGATAACAAATAGGTTCTTAACATATTACATTATGGAACAAATCACAAAAATGCTAATTTCATGCAACTTTCATTTACGTATAGTATCAGGTTGTAACAAAAGTTCTGTCCAATTGTTCAGCTATATGTTTAGGGCACGATTACTTCAATTTAGCTTGTTAATGTTGTATGCTTATCTATGGCAATTATAAAATATTATTTCTTCTCTCAGATTGCACGATAATTTTCGTAATTCATAACTATTTTTAGCCCTAATGTACACTCCAAGTGAAGAGCATATCAGGCATATTTTACTGTTTGAATTTCATTAAGGCAATACGGCAAGCTCAGCAGCAAAAACACTGAACGACACATGGAAATCATGTTGTGAATAAAACGACGTGAAGAAGATGGCTTTTATGTTTCAAAAAGGATGACTACCGTCTGAAATAAGAACCGAGAGCCGGATGGTCAAAAAACTCAACTCTGAGCAATTTCAAGCTGCAATTGATGAAAATCCAACCTGCACTACTAGAGAACTGAGCAAACCTTTAATGTAAGCCATATGACCATACATCGGGAAATGAAAAGACTTGGCAAAGTCTCAAAGGCAGGGAAATGGGTCCCACACGATTCGTCAGAAATCAACAGGCAACAGCGTGTGACCTGTTGTGTTTCACTGCGTTCTCGTGAACTTTAGGCACCTTTTTTAGACCGAATCATAACTGGCGACGAGAAGTGGATCCTTTACAAGAATGTTTAGCGCAAAAGTCAGTGGTTAAGTCGTGGTTCAAAGCCAATTTCACGACCGAGAAGTGGACTGCACCCTAAAAAAATTATTTTGTGTGTATGGTGGGATTTGAAGGGAATTGTTCATTATGAACTAATGGATGACAATCAAACAATAACATCTGAAGTTTACTGTCAGCAGCTAACTCGTTTAAAAGCAGTTTTACAGGAAAAACGGCCTTCTTTGATCAATCGAAAAGGAGTGATTTTGCACCATGACAAGTTTGTTCTTCAAAGGTAACGCGATTGGTTATAGCCAAAGAAAATCATCATAAGACAAGAATGTTGAATATTGCGGAGAGAAATAGCCACTTAAGGTTCTTGTTTAAAAAATTCGAGCAGGAAACTGAATTCAATCTTAGAAAATTTTACCATCCTTGATTATTTACTGATCATTAACCTAAAAATTTTTGAAACGGCACTCAAAAAATGTAAAATTTAAACATGGCTCACGTGAACCTTCCAACATGAAGCAATTTTATATCTTTCAGATCAAATTGATAAGAAAAAATGAACTATTTTCACGGTCGTTTGCAAAAATTTTGGAACATTTCCCTATTTTGTGTTCTCCAATGCTGAAATTACATTTCCCATTTTGTAATTTTTGTAATATAAAAATTACATTTTTACACTACAGGAACACTTCCCATTAACTGAGGCAAATTGCTATTTCTGGGGAAAATTAATTTTAAACAATCTTAATACAGTTTATACATATGTTCATTACTTTTAATTTTCAGAGAATTTTTCCACTTCACAATTTTTTACTACCCTGAGTTGAATTTTACTACTTTTTACTACTTTTTTTACTACTTCCCTAATTTTACTACTTTTTACAACTTTTTACTACTTTACTACCTAGTAGACACCCTGCCATATGATACGGAATAGAAAATAGCGGAATTGCGTAGATGTTACAGAACTCTCCATATAATTCTCCCTGATAGCAAATTACTTCAAATGCCACTTTATACCCTAAAATAAATAAAGTATCCATTAGATTAGATTATATTTTAGTTTAAGCCTCCCTAACCGCTACAAAAAGAGCGTATCGAAGAGAGGAAGAAGGAAGGCACCATTTAGTATGGAGATAAGGGAATGCGGAATCTATGCAGAAGAGGCATAGAAAGAGGGAGTTGAGAAAGAAGTTCATGAAACAAGATAAAAGTTGAAAAAAAAGTAGTAGGTGCTGAAAAACAGGAGGGCAGTAAACCGAAAAAGATGGTCCTTAACATTGCAAAAAACAATTTATATCAACAAAACGAAGGCCTAACTCTCAGCTCGGGTCCTCACATATTTGCCCCCTGGGAGTGCTAATTCCCATAGACACAATAAATTCCGTTGAAAATTTATTGAGAACTGAAACAGAAGATTCAAGAGAGAGACTGTAAAAATATCTAACTAAACTAAACCTAAAAGAAATATGCGTAGAATAGTGGAAAGAAATCTGTGTAGACGAGTGGAACAAAATTTTGGCGAAAGCTGGCAATATTGGCTGACAAATATTCTTAACTGGGAGAAGTTACTGAGGATGGTTATACCATCAACCATCGAATGAATATTTCATGTGTTGTAAAATTTTACCTGAGTAAATGTTACATGGAGTGTTGCTATTTTTTTTTTGTGCAGAAACCTAGCGTTCCTTTCACTATGACACTACACTAAACATCTATGGTAGATTTTCGAAAAATTCACGCCCATTCAAAATGTGAAAACTGTAGTTGACACCGACGTATTGTATTAGAATCCTCTTTAATTTCTTAGGGTCTGGAGCTCACTTGGTTTAACTTGACTATAGAAAAATTTGCGGAAAAAAAGAATAAAACAGCTTTAATAAAAGACACACACGCCGAATACCGTCGGCACATCGCATTCATAGAAGACAAATGAAAATAGAAGTATTTCTAGCCATAGAAGATTGAACAATTACCACTGCTACGATGAACCATGAGAAAAGCTTCTTTAATTAGTTACCTCCAAGTTGAGAGCATTGTAGTCTACAAGCATTTAAAAATAATGATGAAAGTCAGAATACATGGATATGGAGGGCGGTTGAGCACGTAATAGCAACAGCCTCTACAGTACTCTAATTAATTTACTTATCAGTTGAGGTCATCCAAGAATTTAAGAATAATAATACTGGTAAAGAATTATTTTCCCTACTTCTCCTTGCACCCCTCTCTCCTTCCTCATAACAGCTAAAAAATTAAATGAGAAAGATCTGAAATAAGACACAAATACAAACAACATTTAAGATCACATTGCACTAGTGAATTGTTAAAGAATACTAATCCGATGAACGTCCATACTTTGTGAAGCAGATGTCGCACTCGAAGGGTTTGCAGCCGGTGTGGATTCGCAAATGACGCTCCAGATGCTCCTTGCGCTTGAAGGCCTTTGGGCAGAGGGTGCAGTTGTGCTTCCTCATCTGCTTGTGAAGGTCTTCCACGTGTCGTCGCAACAGGTTCGAATTTGCCAGCTTCGCGTGGCAGTAGGTACACTCGAAGTTCTGCAACAGTTCAATCTTACTTAGCAAATATAATAGGCTGTAAGATGGCAGTTGTAGAGTTACCAACATCATATTTTTTATGAATGAACAGCCAAGGAATCAGACTGAATGTGTTTCACTGAGGTCACAGAAAAAATTAGGTTTTTATTACTGAACTTGTATATCGAACTAGTTCGAAACAATTACTTGACGAGAATTTTCACTTACGTCATCGAACATATGACAGAAATGACAACTTCACCGACTTTAGACAACTTCACCCCGACAACTCTGCAACCATCACACCACTACAGTCATCTCACGCATTAATACTTCTTCTAAAAAACGAAGGTCTATATCGACAAGTAAGTTCGCAGCAATACTAGTCACAACTCACACTTTCAACAACGAACACGATGACGACTGTTGCAGTTCCATAACCACATTCTGAGTGCTACAACAATTAGCCAGCATTTTCTTACTCTAGTTTAGTCACCTGTACTTGATCGGGATTGTCTTCGTTGACAACGAGAGCGGGCATGTCTGCGTCGTCGCTCGAAACGTCACCATCGTCATCGTCAAGTTCGTCCTCCAGTTGCTGTTGCTGCTGATGTTGTTGGAGCTGCTGTTGCAGATCGCTAGCCAGATACTCATGCACCTGCTAATCACCACGAAGAAACGAGTCAAAATGGGTCGCTAAGTACAAAACTTCAATATAGTTCGGAGGATCCTACTTCTGAGAGTGTAATTTAGTATTGATCAAATTTTTGAGCCGGCGGCCAAACATAAGAGTTGGATACATCCAGAAAAATACACCAAGCAGTACAAAGATATTAAAATACAAAAAAGAAATAAAAAATGGAAAAGCCACCGTGTTTCTACGGCCTAATATTAACATAAAAAAATTAAATACTTACAAAAGGAACATAAATGAAATGCTAACAGAAATGCTGTTCAATCTGCATCAGACCACCACAAACTATTATAGGTTACTGCAGGAACGTTCAAGTAATATGTCAGTAAAATTTTTAAAAACAAACACGGTATCTCTGTGAAACCTGCATTTTCAAAAGCTCGTGCAGTACGAATCGTGAAGAGTCGGCAAAACTTTAAATTATTTGCTAGAAATGAGCAGGCAGATGCGTTGAAGTGTACTGGAATTCACGTGCAAGCGATAATCTGCATGGTTTAGTGAGTGCATCAAGCTATTAGTTCATCCCACTCGAGAAAAAAAGCAAAGTGAGCAGGCTTCGACCAGGGAATAAGTGAAAATAACACTCAATTGTGCGCGTTGCACTGTAGGAATGTGTAAGTTGAACCAAAATTTACATCAACGTGCATCAATTTTTGCATAAATACATATCGAGAGCATCTTTTGAATATATTTCTCCAATGACTAGAATCAGGTATAAAAATCAGGTTAGTGTCAATCACCCTGACAGTAATAATCGTTATATATGAATTTACAAACGACAGAATATTGTTTACACCATGAACTCGTGAAAATTAGTTACGTTAAGAAAACAATTCAAAAGTATGCAAGAATAAGAGGTCAGTGCTTAGTTGAAGCGCAAGTGGGTGGCTAGTGGTAACCATGTCTACTTGAAGGCAAGATATTACTCATATGATGGCGTCGGAACATACTTCTAATTTCTTTGCAGACATTTCAATCGCAAGAAAACTTTCATATTAAAACGTTAAAATTACACTACCCAGTAGTTACTTTCCACACTAAACTGGGCTAGCACAGCTATTAAATATGACACCAGATATGTTATACGAGTGAAAAGTGTGTTTACTCGTACTAATTAGTCGAGACTAAATTAGTTCAAGGCGCGAGAGTAATCCCTGCATGGGACGGACATTGGCCGAAAGTGGTAGTCATGCCCAAATAACAAATTGATGACGTAGCGGGAGGTGCACAAGAACTACAGAATTAAAACGCCCGCAGTTTTGGAACAGGTGGGCATCATATGCAAGCTACTCATACTAAATATAGTCAGTGGCCAGTTGCTTAAACATCATCTAATACCATTCGAAAAAATAGTGTCAGAAGCCGAGAAAAATATCAGTTTCTACCTTCAAAACGACTCAGAGTACAAACAAACGTCAAAACTGCTAGGTTTTAATTCAGTGCATTATTACCATCAAAGGTGGGCAGATACAGTAAGACCGAATGATCTAATCTAACCAGGCACTAACTGAGGTGAGATAACGAAACGTAACTACGCATCTTTCATCACGGAAAATTGGTTGAATAAATTTAAAAGCTATCTAAAAAATGAGAATTTCACAAAAAAATGTGCTACAACTGACACATAACAAAAATACACAATTAAAACTCAAGGGAAACGCTCCAGAAATCAAATTTACAGAAACTTTTGACAATTTAAAATCAATCGAGTAAGCGAGCATTCTGTGCTACGTCACTGAAGACAGCTGGAAAAAACGGCAAACCATATTAGTCGTTTTACGATTTTCGAACGAGGGTAGCTGGCTAAGTTCACAAAAAATATTATTGTAAAACAACAAAAAGTGATCAGTGTCAATGGTTTACGATGGGACAAGTGAGAAAATATGGGTTAATAATGCATAAAATTAGATTATGAGCGGCATGCAGGTAATCGACCGACTTTACCTGACTTCACCGGGGGGCGCTTGAGGGAGGCGCACAATAGGGAAGAGAAAAAGTTGCAGTTAGACCGGGCATAGTAAACAGATATATACCAAATATCACCAACAGTAATATTACAACACACAAGAAACCATTTAAGTACACCTGGAAGTAGACCAAAGGAAGCCGTAGCATAACAGAAGTTACTTGAATATACCGAAAGGGTTTGAAAATAGTGTACAGAGAAAGACTTGAAATACACTGTTACTGAAGCTAATTTCTAAAAGTCATCTGAAAAGAAATTTAAGAACCCATAAACAAATCTACACTTTAGTAAAGAAAGCAAATCAGCTAATGCACATCACACAAATAGACAAAACTCGAGCCATCAAAATCTTGGCTAAGGTGTAAACTTTGAAGCAACACCTGAGTCAGGTTTAGGACATGGTTTCACCAACTTCATGCGACCTCACTTATCAGAACCAGTTCATGCTAAACCCTTTATAACATATATTTATACTATTCGTTTGATCACGATTTCAATGAGGCAGAAAAAAACTTTAAAAGCCCAAAAGAAAAAAATTGGAAGATTTACCTTCATTACACAATGAATCAGTCCGAACTTCACGTAGTACAATTTCCTTGAAAAGAAAGGTTTATCTACATATCCAATATGGTCCAACAATGACGCCTTGGAACACTTTCGCGTAAATCTTGCCAAAAGCGAAATTAAAGCATAAATGACAAAACATCTCTAAAAAAAATTTGTCGGTGACTTAACACCAATTGCGCCAAACTAGGAAAGAATCCGCGCTTACGAACATATGATATCGGTTAGATTAGTTTGTACAAGCCTCCCTAACTGCAACGAGAGTGTTCCAAAGAGAGGTAGGAGGGAAGCATCATTTAGTATAGAGTTTAAGGAACGAAGATTTTATGCACAAGTGTGTTCCCATACAAGATCCCAAACGCATCGAAACAGTAAATTGAGGAAAAAGCTTAAGCAACAAGATAAAAAGTGAAGATGAATGTAATAAGTGCTGATGAAAAGAACACCAGCGAACGGAAAAAGATAGTCTGTAACAAAACAAAAAAAAAATTCTGTTTCAACAAGAGCAAGGCATACTCGACCGTCAGCTCGGGACCTTATTTCTTCCTTCATAGAGCGTTCAGCCTAAAGAATATTTTGCTGCTTTCGAATCCTTTAAAAAAATTGATCCGATTCGTTTGAAATTTGGCCAGTATATGTATTTGTTAAGGAAAAACATATTTTACTCATGTAAATTTTTCGATTTAGGCCTTTCTTTGACAAAATCGAAATATTAATTTTTTGGTACATTTTTATGGATATTTCAAAAGAATAGAAGTTATTGAGTTTTTATGCTAGAACAAAACCAAGGGCAGTTTTATAATCCTTGAAGCATTGTAAACAAAGTTACAGTCGAAAATTTTCCATTTTTAACTTGCTTTTTATATAAGATATTTTATCACTAACATAAACACTAATTTAGGGTTTTTAGCTTGATAAAAAAATCATTTGTTAAATTAGGAAAAAGCTTCTGTAACTTTGTACGCAATGCATCAAGGATTCTAAAACTGTCTTTTTTTTTTCCTAGTATGAAAACTCACCGACTTCTATTCTTTTGAATGTTGAAAATTAGAGGTTTTGGGTATAAGCCGAAAACAAATTTTTTTGCTGAAGTGTAATATAATGGACAATTTATGTAATTGAATGCTGTTTTCATTTTTATTTCGATAATCTCCATGCATAAATTCATATTCACACTGTGAATTGTAATTTACAAAAAAATAATAATTTTCCTCTTTTATACAAATTATGAAATTTTATATTTGTAGTCCGATTCTTATGAAACTTGACTATTATATGTAACTTTTGAAAAGAAACAAAATTTCTTCTATTCATTTTTTTAATTCAGGCCTTAGTTTTTTTTTAAATTGGGCATGTTTTTTCTGGTTCATTTTTATTGATATTTCAAATGAATGGAACTCATTGAGTTTTTGTGCTAGAACAAAACCAAAGACAATTTTAGAATTCTTGAAGCATTGTAAACAAAGTTAATGTTTTAAATTTTTCACTTCCCGTTTTGATTTCTTTTTATACGAGGTCAAAATGGGGTCGAAAATTCAGGATTTTTGGTCCCCTTACACCTCCGGGGGGGGGGGAGGAAGAGGGAGGATTTAGTGTCCATTGCGCCATAAAATTTTAGGACCGAATAGTCCACCACCTAAGGATCTTTTTTAAACACAAACAAAAAATGCTCATCGGACCGACAGGGACCTGGTAGGGGCCTGGAGTGACCCCCTTAAAATGGTCATCCTAAGCAAAATAACCAGAAAAAGAGTTTAAAATACTTTACTAGGGAACAGCGATGCGATACTTAGATTCCTGATCATGTGTGTGTAGTAAAAAGTCTTAATTTGAAAAAGCTAGCGAAATATCAGACTGTTCATGAATGTTTCTCATAGAAAGGGACATGATTCATCACCAATTAATTTTTCGATTAAAAAATTCAATTAAACGTCTTTTATATTTTTTGTTAGAAAAGCAATAGAAGTACAACATGAACAGTGATAAAAAACGGTATGATGGTGATAGTAGTAACATGGGTTTGCTAGCGCTTCAGTTAGAAACAGTATTAGAAACATTTCAAACCGTTCCGAAGCACACGCTGGACTCGACTAATTTGAACAAATTAAAGGAGAAAAACTAATGGGCTATCGAAATTAACGTCTCAAAATTCAACGGTGTCAATCCTCAAAATGATGCATCGGTAACTCGCACGCGACTTCATGGCTAACTTAACATCGCAAATGTGTTGACCTAAAACAATAGGACTGACAAAGACGCCATGTTGCCATCAATTGGCGCATGCAATGAAACATAATCAGCGCAGATGTCATTAAGAACATTCATAGTTTAACACTAGGATGTCAGAGCTCATTTAAATAGTGAGGACAAACAATGTTGCGAACGTCCAGCTTTTGAAATAGCGCGCGGTTCGACCACTGTCATTACATCCGTCTCGGAGGTTATGGAAATTAATAAAAAAATTGCACGCTCAAACCTCTATAACCCAAATTAATTTCCGCCAATAAATTTTTTTTTCTTTTTTGCTTCTCAAAGCAATTTCAATGACTGGAAAACAAAATTTCAGAATAGTTTTATTTCTATTCTAACGTCCTGTATGAAGGACATTGGGTCGTTAGGACATGCCGAATGGAGTTCAACGAAGGGGTACAAAAACACTTCCTTCAGCTAAAACCACGGTATATACAGTTGAAATACGTACGTTTTTGGTATAGACTGCACATTTTACCCATCAAAAATTGAAAATGATGAATATTTATTCATAAATTGGTATAATTTTGAATGAGAAGGAAAATTGTAGATATTTCTCATAAATACTAATTGAGAAAAAAAACATCTAAATGAAACTAAACAATATCTAAATCAGGTGAAATCTAATGGGCCATGTCTAGAACCTGTCTCAATCGTCATTTATAAGTGAATTTTTTTTTTCTGCTACAATTCTCCATGGTGTTCTTTCTGCTGACGTTTTGCACATAGTTATGCATGTGTCATGATAAATTCATAAATGAACTTTATAATAGGCTCAACTAGTTCAATTGTCATAGAAGCATCTTTAACATCGCATCAGCATCTGTTTCTTTAGCAATAACTTCTGCAATGCGGCATATAGGAGTTAGTGTTACATAAAAATTTGGCGTAACGACCCACTGTCCTACATGAAAGACATTAGAAAATTTACTCTACAACTCTACAAAACCAAGTTATTTGGTTGAAAAGTGTTTTCAAACAAATGTTGAATGGTTTTTGTACGTACATGAATTATTGTGGCACTCTATGTTCGCCCTCAGCAAAGAAATTAACACAAATATACGAAGTGTATGATCACCCACAGGCATTTCACGCTCCACCAAACTAAGCTGCACGTGACAGTTGAGTGAGCAAAATATTATGACACACTACACTCATTTATCAAAGCATGACGTCTCTTCTCTTCACTAACATGCATTACTGCTTGAAAAGGCTCACCTGAACGAAAATAAATGGGATTTTTCTAATGTCCTCAGGAAGGACGGTGGGTCATAGAAAGTTAATAAATTCGGACGAACCCGTGCATATGTGATAAATCTCTACCGCTCTGAGTAGCCAAAGACAAAACTCTACCAACTTGTGCAGTAGAAAGTAAACAACAAAGGTGTGTATTATTTTCTGCATAAAAAAATACAATGTGAATAATTTTTGCAATGGCGTTATACGGAGTTTGTAATCGAATCAATCAAACATTTTGCCTCTTATTTGTCCAACAAGATATCTATCTTTCGTGTTGTCAAACAGAAACACCTTAATTAAGGGAGGTGCGATGAGGTAAATCCTACTCACTCCACCAAAATTTGAATCCTCAGATGTACTGCAATCCGCCGCACGCAACTCGGCAACACGCAAAAATGCCTTCACAGGTCTCATACCAAGCAAGTATTCCTGCACGCATCAGAGTGATGCCAGGCGTGACCGACGACACACAACATTGATGTATGTATATAGGGCAGTACCGAAGATGGTCTCGTCGTTCAACTTCAAAATAGGCAAGCCCATTCATTGGTTACGTGACCAAATTACACACGAGCACTTATGACAAAACGCGATTGACGGGAAAAAGTACTTTTTTAGTAGCCATTTTCAGCCCTTAGTTGGCTAAAATGGGACATTACATCGAGTCCACTCTACTCGGCCTGACTTGTTATTTAGATATTAATGAACATATAAGACGGGATCAGCCTTCGCCAAAGTTGCTATGCACATTCAATACGATGAATCTCAGTCCCAGCCACCTCGAGATGCAAGACTATAGTTCATCCTGGGCTACGGCTCGTCTCCTGCGAGCTAACTCATGCGGAAGCTACAACTACGAGTCAGTAAATCTTCACATTTCAACTACAGTCGCTTGAGGAACCATGAAAAAAAATGCAGTTAGAGATATAATTTATTGAATGAAATATAGAACTTTCGTTAATAATATCTAAAATAATGAATAAACGTTTTATCGTATTGGTCGGGAAGCAATTACACACTGAGCAAAGTAGAAATAACGAAACTTGCAAGGGAAATGGTACCTATTGAATAATGGTGTTTCATTAACTATAGAAAATAATGAAATAAAAACAAGTTCTATTTACGACAAATGACCAGAAAAATAGTAAAATGGATGAATCGCACACGATCATTAACAAACACGTTCACGTATTTCTGCTGATGTTGAAAATTGATATGATTTAGCAATAAAAACCGTTACTAACTTAAGTGAGCTCAGCAGTTCGGAAACTCATGAGAACCAGAAAATCATGAGAAAAATAAAAGCAATAGAAGTAAAACATAAACAGTGAGAAGAAACAGTATAATGGTGATAGTAGTAACATGGGTTTGCTAGCGCTTCAGTTAGAAACAGTATAAGAAAACATTTCAAACCGTTCCGAAGCACACGCTGGACTCGACTAATTTGAACAATTTAAAGGAGAAAAACTAATGGGCCATCAATTGAATGTGAAATGAATGTTTTCCGAAGCAAAATAACAGACGCAAAATAAACCGTAAGTACCACGCATCAAGAGAACTTGATCAACCGATAGAACGCACTTGAGCAAGAGAACTAAGTACAAAAATTCTCCAAACGTCCTCCCAAAATCAAAATTATTTGAACTAACAGTTGCGAAACATAAGTCGGTTCCTATACGTAGGAAATAAAATATGGGCATCAACACTAATAAAATGACCCATGATCTGGCCATACCTTTTACTTGACATCTTGTTATTCGCATCCTTGTCTGATGTTCTTAAGAGTTTCAAATATTCATCTTACTGCCACATGAAAACCTATGTCAATTGATTGATTATAAAAAAGTTTTAGCCTCCCTTTTCCCTTACCACGAAAAAGATGTTCAAAGAGAGGAAGGGTGAAGGCACCATTTAGAATGGAGTTAAGGAAACGTGGAATCTATGCACAAGGTGCATAGAAACAGTAAGCTCAGAATGAAGTTCATGAAATAAGAAAAAAGATGAAGAAGAAAGTAATAGGTACTGAAAAACAGGACAGCAGTGAACCGAAAAAAGATGGTCCGTAACAGAACAAAAAACCTATTCTATTTTAACAAAAAGATGGCCTACCTAACATTTAGCTCGGGACCTCGCTTAACTCCCTGGAAGCGCCAATTCCCACAGATACAATAGTTGTATCCCCTGAGGGGAAACCTGTGTCAATTAATTAATCGATTTTCATCGAGTAGGATAGAAATAATTTAGATTACAAGATTGTTTGAGTCTCCTTCCTTCAAAGGCATTCCAAAGAAAGGATTGAGGAAGGCACCATTAAGTATAGACCTGAGAGAAAGCACGCAAAATCAATGCACAAGATAAAATTTACGAAATAAGATAAAGTTGAAGAAAGTAGTAGGTGCTGAAAACCAGGACAACAGTGAACCGAAAAAAAATGGTCTGTAACAAAACAAAACCATTTCAATGAGGGAAGACATCCCAAACTTAAAGTTCGGGACCTCACGTATTCCCCCTGAGAGCGGTAATTTCCATAGATAGTAGTACGATGAAAATTAGAAAAACGTGATTCAGTCATGACAATCACACCAAAGATACGAGACGTAGCAATTAGCAAGCCTAGAACATACCTGTATTAGCATTTAAACGTTGAACGATAATCGCATTTCATGAATGGTTTGAGAATTGAAGACCTTACTAACAAACATGCAGCCGAAAGCACAAATTTTAGCAACTGGAGGTAGGTGACAGCATCCAAGAATTCGAAGAGCTAAATACGCGAATAGTGCGGTAAAGAAACAATATATGTGCTCAAAACACCTGAATGGGTCGTTCGGCACACCTATGAAGTATGCTTTCCGTGGAGCATAATAGGATTGTTGATATTAAGTAAAAAGTTGTTACGAAGTTTATCCATTCCTACATTGCAGAAACTTTGGACGCATATATTCAATGATGTACCTCTACCAAGTAGTATATCATTTTGTAACATGAAATAGGTGAATGCAGGACTAATATTCAATGAAACATGTGAGTTTCACGAGTTATTTATTTTATGCTCATTATTAATATGGCATATGAAAGGAAACTTGTCTAAAAAGTGTGAGAAATAACACTGGAGTCGGAATATCGGTAAACGCATTCATCCCCACAGCGCTAATAATGGAGAGAGTAGCAGGGAAACAGCTGAGCAATCACTAAAAATTACGAAGCGAATGCTGGATCGAAGTTCGATACTCCTCAGATATCCATTGATGTAAGAATGAGCCACGTGAACAAGTGAATTAAGAATATTGTTCAGACCTCTGTGCGATACTTTTTACACTTGTACGACTGGAGTAAATTACTCTTTACTTTGCATAACTGCATGCATAAAAATTCTTGATTATATTCTCTCCTAAAATAAATGAAGCGTTATTTTATATTGCCCTACTTATGGTTCACTCTGTAATGTAAGAAATAAGGGCAACAATGACTAGGAAATACGGTGCGGAAGAAGAGCCGTGATGGGTTTTAGTTCGAGTAGAACGTAGATGAGGAAGATTCATTTCGGCCACCGGTCAATGGTGAGCATGCAAGTCCATGCAGGACATAACACAGGAACCACCATTATTTATTAGAAGAATACTACCTATTTATATGAAAATGAGAGATTTAGTTAGAAAGGGCACGTCGCTTCATCTTGAAAGAATAAGTACGCTACGAGTGTCACGTTTGTCGTCTACAGAATGCATCGTTTGTTCGACAGGCGTTCAGGAATAACTTTTACGCTAAATAGTTGTATCCTGAATGCTTATGTTAGTCTCACTATTTTTGATCAATGTCCTATTTCACCGCATCATTCAGGTAGTACCAGAGCATCTAGATCCAAGAGGCTAGGCTTAACCAAGATCGTGAGTACACTCCAAATTGAAGCTTCCAATTTGGAGCTCAGAAGCATATACGGTAATACTACGTTCACAAATGCGCTGTGATAGACGATCATGAGAAAATCGAAGATTGAAAAACTGCAAAAATCTTCACGCAGTGAGAGACAATAAGAGTGTAAAAACATAGCAACAAAAAATAAAAGTCCACCCATAAAATTCTTGAGAATCGTATGTATTCACTGCATGGGCCGAGTCACTCGAAAAAAGCGCTACTCCTACGAAGAAATTATCGATCACTTACAAAGTAAAGTAGACCGTTCACCAAGAACGATTGCGCTCGAAATAAGCTGCAATTCGATCCCGCTCTTTTCACCGCGCATAAAAAGCATTCCAGAGAAAACATCTCACGTAAGATTGTGAAGACGAAATGACGTGCGAGAACCGGCGGGAATGTGGTGCCCAAACAACAGCCCCGAGCACCCCCAGTTAGGGCTGGCGGTCAAAATTTGCCCTCGAACATCTATGAGCAGCTAGAACTAGCACGCCGTAAATGTTTGGTGACCAGAGAAAGAAAGCCAAATGATTCGAGTATCAGACGTTTCACGATTGTGAAGACGCTTATACTTTTTTGAATTTGAGCAACTGAATTTCCGGTTCAATTTTTCAGATATTCGTGCAAAGGTTCAAACTAGCGCGTAAGTTGAACGATTTGCCCTCCACCAAAAATATGAGCGGACTTGACAATGTCAAGCTGAAGTTATAAAATATTAGGAATAGACACAACCAAGAGCTTGGGCAGCGTAGCATTATTCATCTAACAATACAAGCTAGAGCTAAATCTAAAGATACAAAAATAAATATATTTTACTCTGATATATAAATAGATCTCAGGAAGGTAGGCAAGGTTAGGATTTAATTTATATGTGATCAGGTGTAGTTTTCAGTAACAGATGTACATAGTTTTTCACGTGCGTAGGACGGCAGCAGACATACCAAAGGCAGAATGGGTTTAATCAGCTCTTCAATTAAATGTTTACAAGACATAGTACAATTCTGACTATGATCCAACAGAACGTTATAAAAAAGCATCGATCTAACATTTTCTCACTAGGACAACGCAAAATATGCATTCAAATGCAGCTTCTCCAGATATTACAGACGAAGGCTCACGGAACGCTACTAGAGTGACTGTGGTCGTAAATCAGGCTTCATGTTGATACTAAATAAAAATAAACACAGAAAGCAGTAGTGGCGAACTACCAGCGTTGGTATACAACTGTAAGATCAAATCTTTCACCTTCTTAAAACGAGCTACGAAAAGCTTCCATCACAAAGTGATAACTCACGCTTGAGCCACCTCTCATGTCAGAAAATGCACATAACGTTACCTCACGATGAGAAACGCGATCCATAGAATGATTTTTTTCAAATCGTACACTAGCGTTACGCCTAATCTCAACAGTTCTGACACTAGTCTTTCAGTGACATTTTAAAAAAAAATACAGACTAACTGGAAATCACTCAGTTACCAGACTGCGTAATAAATATATATACATGTATGTAAGATGGATATTTGGATGAGCTACTACAAATCGCACACATGAGCTCT
Source organism: Platorchestia sp. MABIK (assembly GCA_014220935.1). Classification (NCBI taxonomy): domain Eukaryota; kingdom Metazoa; phylum Arthropoda; class Malacostraca; order Amphipoda; family Talitridae; genus Platorchestia; species Platorchestia sp. MABIK. The sequence continues at coordinate 99,790 of JACJUY010001831.1, read as the reverse complement.
CGTAGTATCTAATTTTCTAATTTTAAGTAGTATCTGTGAAATTAAAACTCTGAAGTGCAAGTTGGAAAGTATTCCAACATAACCGTGTGCGTTATCTGGCAGTAAACATCACATTTGATTTACGATATCACTAAAGGAGCAATTCGTTGTCAATTTACAGAGCCCACATGGGCGAAAAAAGGCTTAACAGATGAGTAAGACTAAGTACACGTTATTCTTAAAAGTCCAAATGAAGAATTATTGGGCTCATTGACGTCAACGAAATAAGAATTGAGACATAAGAAGGTTAAGCTGGTGTTACTTGAAAATATTGGTGAATTAGATTTAGCTTCACGGAGTAACGGCTGTGGACTCGAATTTCCAGTGCGAACTAACAATGGGCTTAGGAGACGATGCACAGTTTTCTACTTTGATGATGCCGTTGCTGGTTGCCTTCGTTCCAGCGTTGATGCCGTTGGATTTAGGAACGATACACGGAGAGGAACTCGAGTTAACGCCAGCTGTAGCTCCTCCAGACGTGATAGCATTCAGGTGAATACGGCGAATGTGCTTGTCAAGGTGGACATTTTGTGATGCGGCATACTCGCAATGAGGGCACTGAAAAGGCCGATCCCCAGTGTGTGTTGACATGTGTCGCCGCAGGTTGTAGGGCTGGCCGAACTGCTTCCCGCATAGGGGGCACGAATAGCTTTGTCGCTCTGACCCATTAGAGGAAGGCGGGACAGCATGAGGCGCAGACGAGTTAGACACCGAAGACAAGCTTGCAGGGATAGGAGCGTTCGCGTGTGACCCGCCGTTGGTGCCTATTTTGACGTCTGACCCGGGTGACAGAGAAGTCGATGTGGTCACGAACTTTGGGAGGAGTGTGCCGTTAGACGGGGTCAGAGGAAGCTTAGGGGCAGCAGCCCCACTCGTCACTCCCACAGAGACGCCACCTATGCTACTCGCTTGAGGGATGTCAGGAGTGCCTCCTCGCGAGCCAGTGGCGCCGCTGCCGTACGTCGGGGAAATTTTCCCGAAACTTGGCGAGATACTGCCGTTTGTGGCTGCAGTGGCCGCACAAAGCCCCATGCCGAGAGTGGCCAAGGAAGAAAAAGCGGACGGAAGACAAGCGACGGGAAGAGCGGGTATGGCCGCGCCCAAACCAGGGCTCACACTGACCGGGAGTCTCAGCCCTGCTGAGGTCGAGCCGCCGCTGGCAGCAGGAGCGGCCAGTGGTGAGGACAGCTCTGAGTCCCCTCCAGTCTTGGAGGAGGTCAAGGTAGGGTGATATTTAGCAGCTACCTCGCACCCAACACGAAGGTTACCCAAGCAAGCGGTATCGCCAAGGCCGGCACGCTCCTTGCCTCCTTCGGGCGCCACATCAGAAGATCCTACAGGCTTAACATCGAGTGGCAAAGAGTCGGCACTGGCACAGCATGGCAGATCAGCAAGCAGTGCGGCGGTGTCGTGGCTGGGCCACGGGGCGCCCTTTATAAGGGTCGCACTGTCAGCCGAGCGAGGAGGGGGAGGGGATGCAGAAGAGCCCAGCAAGCGTACCTCAGGATGCAGGAGCCCAGTAGACCCAAGCAGCAGCCCAGGCGCTGAGCAGGACCACGCCTAGAGGGACAAGAACACGTCCTGCGTCAGAGTCAGTCGATCAAGTCGTATATGTCAGTAAATCATTACTACTGGAACAGTCTTAAGCGTCAAACAAGAAGGACTTACTTACTCGTCAGACGCGCACAAATAAATGAAATTTCATCACCTCGCTAGTCGAGGGGGTGCAAGCACGTTCATTGTCGAGTGTGCAGTTCAAAAAATTTCTTCAAGAAAGTATTATAAAGCAACACTTACTTCTCTGGCAAACAAAATTAAATGTTACTTCCTAGTCCAAAGTTAAGAGAAAAGTAAATATACCAGTCAAGGGAGGTGAAGTAAGATATTACCGCACACAGAAGCACAACGTAAATCTAGTCACGTTTGGTCTTTTTACAGTGATACCGTAGAAAAAATTACATGAAATGTCAGGGTCAGTTATTGTCAGTCAGCAACACAGTCAGAGCGGCGAAACCAATACGAACCAATCCAGAAGAGAAAATAAAATTGGCCATACTTTCGAAACAGAAACACAGAAGTCAACGAATCGAAGGGTATCCCAATGTACACGTCGATCAAGCTGTCATCAACGAAAAAAGAATCCAAGTTATAGAACTGAAATGTAACTTGTGGGTGCACGAGGTGACGATGAAGTGAGTTGATTAAGATCTTGGTGGTTCGTCTTTTCATACTTAGGCTCTGGTATAAAAGCACTCGGTGAATTTGAAATTATTTCTGCTCAAAAATTGCTACCGGAATCGTGTTTAAAATAAATTTCAAATCACACGACCTCAAAACTTTTGCATTATTTCATGCGAGCTCGTAGTTCGCAAAAGGTTGACATGGTTTAAGAAATGTTAAATTTTTTACCAAACGATACAGAACTCAAATCAGAAAGATTGTAGTTTACTGAATTAAATTTCTTAATACCATTATTATTAACAATAGGATGGGACTCGAAACGTCTGCTAAAAAGCGAACGATGTATTTTTCGGAAAATCTCCTGAAATTCCCGCCAAATTTCAAACAAGGAAAGCCGAAGATGATTACCTCGGTTCTCACGGTCTGGCTACCGCTAGTCTAGCTACTCAGGCAAGACAGTCTACGGAGTCATGCATCTGGAACTACTCAATTTACTCGGCATCACACGACGCTACTTAATTAAGATACAAACACGACGCCTGACCTCGCTTGCCAGTCGCGCTGGGCTCAGCCCCCTCTAAGTGCACGCTGTTTCCGAGGCATTCTCAGTCCCTCTTTCTTACTGCGTTAGCCGAACAACTAACATGAGACGGTTAAGGCGATACCCCTTGTGTAGTCAGAGGACACAAATTATGGATCGTATTCAGTTCCGTAAGAAATATTGGAGCTTGAATACCTCATTTCAAAATCAAACGAATTGGCAATCAAAAATTATAAGAATGTACAATTTACTTGAAAAAAATTAATTACGAATGAAGAAATACAAAAATGAATAAAAACTCAAAAAATAACGCACAATGTTCAGTCGTCAAAAAGCAATATAGCACGAAGAGTCAAGTTAGAAAGGAGTAAGCTATGTACAGTCCAAACAGAAAACAAACCACACTAAGTCAGAAAAAACAAAATATGCAGTCAAGCTAAAGTTCATATGTATACCACGGTGAATAGTCAGAACATAACGCACAGCGAAGTCAGTCAAAAAGCATACCAGGTTGTGTTAGGGAAAATAAAACTATACATAGTCAAGTATGAACAACAGGTCATGTAGAAAGTCCAAGTCCGATTTCAATAAACTTTGTACAGTCAAGTCAGAAAACGGCAACGACCACGTGGGGCTGACAGTTAACTTCCGATTACGAGGTAGTTAGAAAGTGGGAACATTTTGGTTACCATGACGCGTTACTCTGGCGCAATGAAGACGCTGCTGCTGCTTCCACGCAAATGGAGTAACCATTCATTTCAGACACCCTCATGCAGACCAGACTTCGCAACGGTAACGTTCTTTGGAGACCCCGTGTGCTTCTGAGCACACGCCCGTCCTTGACACTTTCTGAATGATTGATGCAAGGTAGGCCTCTAATTGGCTCCAACACGTGAATGATTCACTTGCCTCGATATCGTGGCACCCGAAAGCGGACGAACTAGTAACATAAATGTACGGTCAATCATAATGGCATAAAACGCGGAGACCTTCAAATTACGCGATTTTTGACACTCAAAAAAAAAGGAGCAAAACTCCACAACTGAAGGAACCTCCTGCGTCACATATGGCATCAATTATGTTTGCCGCTATTTATGGCAGTTGCTAAAAGCATACATCAGATGATTTTTCAAGTTTTTAAGTGAATTGCTTCAAAATTTGGTAACCAAAAAGCATTGTAAAACCACGGTTGCCAAAAAAGGCGGAGCGAGCGGTATTCAGACTTCAGATTGATCATTCAAACATGCTAGATCACGCCTTGAAAGGAAACTCCCTATGAAGCCAAAACAAAAATCGCAACTTGACGCATTCACACACGGTGTGACAGTTACCGCATGCTGAACACAATATTCTTTACTTCTCTAACAAGAGTCTACTTTCATATTTCCTCAAATTCTGGGTAAATGCTGATTAGTTAGCCACTGAGAACGCCCAGAATTGAGGGATTAAGATTAGGTGCAAATAAGGGACAAGATCGGATACAGACCTTGAACATACTTCTACTACTACCGAGGAATGCCGCCACAATGAGCCTTTCTAAAGCGCCTTTTTACAACTTGGCACCATGCTCAGGTGAATCTCAACCATACAGCACGAGAAGTTTGCCCAAAAATTTCCCGAGCACGATGCATTAAAGTGGCAAATCGGCTGACTATCCTGTTGACATAATGAACTCCATATGTGGACAAGTTCGCGGGATCACCAAATCCCATAATTTAGGTACGACACGAGTGTAGACTAGGAGGTGCTGCTCCAAATTCAGCTCGTTTCTACTATAAAACATGAATGAAGCACCACCAACACCATCACCACCAAAGGCAGAGTACACAAGTGTAGAAAGATAAGATTAGATTAGATTATATGGTAGTTTAAGCCTCCCTAATCGCTACAAAAAAGAGCGTATCGAAGAGAGGAAGGCACCATTTAGTATGGAGGTAAGAGAATGAGGAATCTATGCAGAAGGAACATCGAAACAGTACGTTGAGAAAGAAGTTCATGAAACAAGATAAAAGTTCAAGAAAGTAGGTGCTGAAAAACAGGACAGCAGTGAACCGAAAAAAGATGGTCCTTAACATTACAAACAAAAAATTTGTTTCAACAAAAAGAAGGCCTACCTCCTAACTCTCAGCTCGGGCCCTCACATTTCCCCCTGGGAGCGCTAATTCCCATAGAGACAATAGTTGTATCCCCCTGAGGGGAGAAAGATAAGATAGGGATGCGTCAAGACAGTAATTGCTTAAGCAGGGCTTTCGTTACAACACTGTTAAAAAAAGATAAAAATTCAACGATGTTCAACAAGACAGCATGAGGAGAGGGTGGTGCGCGATCAGTGCCGAGCTGGAACCGTTCACCTTGAGGGCCAACATGGGCGGCACCACCGGGCAGACGCAAGGTTAAGGGCAGCACGACCTTCGAACCACTCCCCTCGATCCTGTCGCTCGCTCTGCTTCAGTGCGGTGGCTTTACAGCCAAGCAAGCTCTTATTTACATCACGCTCTTCATTTTTAGATAGAGTGCAATACCGATTTAAATAGGACGTTTCTGTCACTAGTGAGGTTCTTTGAAATGCTTTCGATTTAGAAGAACCAAACTTAACATCGTTTCGCGTATTTCGTGAAGCCTGGTTTTTATAAACACTACTACAACTTTGTCAAACCTGATTTAAAATCACACGGAATATAGCTTCTGATTTCTAGCACCCGTATTTTTATTTCATCTACTGAAATAATGATTCTTCTCTCCTGAAGACTGTTCTTAAAATACTTAATCTTGAGAAAGATGTGAAATTCCTGCAGACGAGGTACTCCGTAAAATAATGAATGCTTCAGCCAGAGCACCATCGAGCACATCAAGAAATATTTGTCCCGGTGTCTGATCACTCTAAGTTAATATCTAAACGATTCACAAAACTGTTTACTATCAGTCTGGAAACGATGGACACTATCAACGCTAAGATACATTCTGGATTGCGCAGCGGCGGATACGATTTCCACGCAATAGACGCTTCAGACGCTTCAGAGAGTAGCCACGCTACTCAGCAATGCACTGCGGCAACTACGATACCCACACAACACGACGTTGTAATAACCACGAGAACTTCTGCACTGAGTATACTACCATCGCAACACCACCTGCGATGCGCAATGCCTATAATAAACGTCATTAAATATTGCACATACTAGTGTGACTCATGAGTAAAATCTTGAATAAAAGGTGATACAATTTAGATCACTATTACCCCAAGAAAAAATTAAAAAATTTATCATACAGGTTCGAGTTAATTACTATGAATTCCACGAAAAAAGGGAGACAACTTCTGAATTTACTCTCTGATTTAAAAATTGAGATATTGAAATCCACTCTTAGTGTTTGGCATGGGAGGTAACATTAAAGTATCAATATATTACCCTACAGAAATATTGGTATACCCTACTTGCAAAACCTAAACTTGGTAACACAGTGATACGAAACGGGTATCGTCAAGGCAGAGGGGAATGAAAGAGTTTTAGTAGTAACTTTGTATTCACTGTAGAGCAGCACTAGCATTAAAAAAGGGCTGCATCAGCAGGTATTCTAAACGAGATCAATATTCATTACACTATTGCTACATGAACTACGAAGATGAGGCTACATCAAATGCATAGCCGTGGTCCTACAACAATAATTCCGTTGAGGATTCAATAGTGATTCACCATCCTGAGTTAAAGCTATTTGCTAACACGAAACACTACTAAGTCATGATTCAGTTAGCAAATGAATTATCCTAAAAAATAACGCAGTAAAAATGATAACACAAGTCAGTTCAGTCTTTTTCATGTAAGAAATATTCAAATTCCCCTAGGAAATAAAATTTTCCACTCAAACCTATGACACCAACATAAATGTCACGATATTACTCTGACAACCAATAACGTATAGTTTGTTCAATTACATAATTGAGCTGATGTTTTCAAATACCGAAATTTTATTCACCTAGTTGCTTCTGTTAACGTTCAAACACAATTGCAAGCGGCAGAGAAACTGCATTGGAAATGCGAATTCAGTAACTATCCTTGATCATTTAGGACGCTAAACGTTCTTATGAATGCAAAGACCCGGGTCAGAATCTTCACTGGTGTTGAACGTCACCGAACACGCTTACTCGAAATTGTACTTGTCAGCACCAACGTTTACAACAACACATCGCACAAAGAAATTAACTTTACATCAAAAACCATGAAATTGAACTTTCGCACAGTATACATTACAATAGCGACCTATTTCAATGGTGAGCACCAAGATTACTAGGTAGAACAAATGGTAAAGGAGAAATGTATTTACAGGAACCTATCCGGCAAATCTAACATTAAAGAGAAATGCTTCAGTGGGAATGTGATTTGGTGCCCACTGCTGTTTCCGCGGTTTGAACGGATACCAGAAGTTGACATACAGCTAATACACAGAACTGTAGAGCAACAGGCTTTAAACCGAGCACCCATTTTGCGGTGTTCCTACTCCTCGCAGATTCGGAAAATAAACTTCGATACAAAGAAGCCAGAAACCTAAAATTAGATCTAATGTAGGTAGAATGACACAATAGCACCAATTAAACGCTGTTATGTTGGCATGACCGTTTGCCAAAAAAAAAAAGTGAAGCAGGTGCGCATCCAAAAGTGTCGTGACGTTGTCTCCTAAGCCTGCACATGCATTCTCATTTAGAGTCAACGCCCGCTAGCGATAAACGATTCAAATTCTGCACAAACCTTTCTAATACTGCCTTGTGATTCTTAAATTTTGTTTGATAAAAGAATGCATCGTAATCAAGACGAATTTGTAAAGGAATTATGAGGTAAGTTACAGATTCTACATGAATGATACGGTAAGTTCCCGTTTATGGAGGTAAATTATGAAATTACGCCGCTGTAGAGAGAATACACTAGAAGTTGTTTTTTGTGGGGGTATTACTTCTATACGTGGGGTTGTATATCGAAGTTGCTACATAATTGATTGATTATAAGTTAGCTCCAGCATCTCTGAACACAACCAATATGTTCAATAAGAAAGATGAAGGCATTTAGTATGGAGAAAAGGGAACGCGGAATCTTTGCACAAAGTGTGTTCCCACAAAGGACCCCGAGCGCATGGAAACGGTCAGTTGAGGAGGAAGGTTAGGAAACGAGATAAAAGTTTAAAAAAGTCAAAAGTGCTAAAAGACAGGACAGCAGTGAACCGAAAAATATGGTTTTTAACAAGACTAAACGCATTTCATTGATCAAAAAGAAGGCCTCCCTAACTTTCAGCTCGGGACCTCACATTTTTTAACTGGGAATGCTAATTTTCAAAGATACAACAGTTTTATTTTCCTGAGGAATGAAACCACGCCACAATACAGCCACGTACATTATCTGAAAAAGAATAGCCCTCGCCGTTACAAAATTCACCGCGCATCACATTCTCATCAAACCTGCAAACCAACAGACGACACGCTCAGAAATTCAAGTGAATAGCGTAACGAAAAATCGTACTGACGAGGACAGACCATAAGAAAAGAATACTTGGCAAATTAAAGCATGACCTCAGTGAGCGAGTCCCATTGAAATTTGTATCAAAATCTTGGAGTGCAAGTTCGCTGTTTTTGCATATTTTGACAAAGCCTGATCCCACTTGCTGTACTTCAAAAGTATGAAATCAATACAGTTACATCTTAGTAAAAAGAATAACAAAATTTCGGGCTAAATCATTCTTCCATTTCATACGTGCAAATCGACTGAACCCCATTACATCTAATGTGCTGCTGAATTTAACTCTCATCAAATCCTAATTTATGCCCATTATTCAAGGTCTTAAAAGCTACATGTGAAATTGAGTCTGTGTTCGTAAAATGTCTCAAGTTCTGGTATTGGGCGCACCGTCGGGTGCACCACCTGAACTAGGAGGTACGGGATGCATGCGCAAGTTGGAGTCCCCGGGCATTATTAACCTCCGTCCGAGCCTTAGAACGTGCTTGGTGTGAATGTGTCTCTGTACATTGCCCTTCTGCGTCGACCTGTACGGACACTTGGGGCAGCCATACGGCTTCTCACCAGTGTGAATCCTCAAATGCGTGTTAAGCAACGAAGCCCATTCAAAGGTCTTCTTGCAAAGCGGACACATGAACGACTTCACCGACTTTGGTTGCTGCGAATAACCACTCGAAGTGCCAGGCTGAGAGGATGAATCACACGGGATCGAAATTGAGTACTTAAGCATGTCGTTGTAAATGTCGTTAATGTTTGATGATGTCGATGGGCCGATCACAATGGGTGCTAAAGATCGAAATTGGCTGGAAGAGCGCTGACTAGGCGACGGCCTCATATACTGACTCCTAGGGAGGGACTGAAAGCCAATACCAGACATTGACATTTGCTTACCGCTGTAATTCTTCAACGCAAGCACACTTGACGAGCTGCCATAATTAGTAGATTCATAGGAGTTGTCGTCGAACCATGAACTCCCATCCTTAAATGAAGGAGCATCCTGCAGGGACGGATTGTTGAAATCCAAATTTTGCAGTTCAACAGGAAGATCACTTTTGCGGTTCAGGTTAGAATACTCTTCAATAATATCGTCATCGCTGTCATCGCCCATCGGCTCAACGTCATTGCCATCGTGCGCGTCGCTATCGCCGCTCATGTTTATCTTATCCTGCACACTGCTGATGGAAGATGGTACTGACGAATCACTATCTCGACTTTTTCTGGACGCCTCTGCGGTTGATCTGGATATTGTTACGGAGGAGTTAAGCCCAAGAAGACTGAGGCCTTCATCATGGAAGGTTATCGTGTCTGATTCTTGGGACGCTTTAGCCCCCGGAGAATCGGACTGTCTTTCAAAGTTGGTGCACTCGCGTAAAATGAACTCTTCGAAGTCCATATCACAATCGCTTTGTTTTTCCTTGACGCCGGAATCATCCGTGAGAGGAGACTTTGCAGGGTGTCTGTTCGAAGGATCAGTTGGAGGCGACATAAGGGACAAAACAGCTGACTGTCCTTTAGATGTCGCTACAGAAAGAGGAGGTTGTTGATTTGCACTGCCTTCGTCAGCTGAAGACACAAGTAAAAGAGAAATGGACGAACTGTTTTTTAACTTGGAAGCAAAGGTTGACGAGTTCGTATTGCAGAGTTCATCTTTACTGGTAGAAGCATAACTTGTAGAAACTTGAGACGCGCCTGTGGCCTTGTTAGGAACTAAATTCGATGTCAGATGCTCAGAAAACGTGTCCGACTTACAAGGATCAACTCGAGCTACCAAACCATCCCTCACTGATTTCTCCGTAGTAGCTTTGGTCGATGAAGTAAAAGTAATTGAGTTGACCCCTTCGAGAGACTGCATCTTCAAGTCCGACGGTGAGTCAGCCTTGGATGGATCAAAAGAAACAGCAGAAATGGTTACGTTAGAAAGAGCCGCCAAGATTCGACTTGCTCGATCGGACTTGGGATTCATTGGACAATCACCAGCAGGTGCAGACGAAAGAGATTCTGTAACGTTCTGTGACGACTTTAGTCTGACAAAAATGCTCTCGCCCTGAGAAGTAATAGGACTTGAAGATGTCCCAACACAGTCTGTTTTAACAATGGCTAACTCTGACTCGGCCACAGAAGTTGGGACAAGCGTAACACATTTATTAGCATTATCTTCCAGTGATAACTCGTGATGTGCAAACGCAGTGCGTACAGATTTAAGAAGCTCAGGAGCCGAAATTTGACAAGAAGTTGTGGATTCTTTGTTTACAGAACTGGAAATTTCTGCTTCAGAGAAGCTAGGAAATAAAGAAGGAGACTTTGCCAAATATTTAGGTTTGTGCTTGGTTTCCTCTCCACAACCCAACGAGTCTCCTTGCAGATCAGTAGCGGGACTCGCTACAGCTACACATGCGTCGGCAGCATCGCGAGGCTGGTCAATTGTGACGGTGTTTGAGGCGCTCGGAGATGCAGCTCCAGGCGGACTGTTGGGTCGGCTAGGGTTGTCTGCGGGAGGCGTTACTGGAGTATCAGATTCAGAGGTGCCTAGCATTGCATTATGCGCTTTGGTAGATGAGAGAAAACTTGATGTTATGGCCGTTATTGAAGTGGTCCCGCTGGGAAATGTGTCGCCTTTACTCGTACTACTAGGGTGTGTGGAAGCGTTGGTAGATGTGACTGCGTCAGTGGTGTTACTCGCCGTTTCCGACGACGAAACGTCACTGATGGCGCACATGTGTTGCACTTCAGAAGGCGTGGTGACGGCACTACCAGAAGGAATGCCCACATGCTGGGCAGCGGTTGGCAGAGCGGTGGTGGGCGTACAAATGGAAGTGGAGTCACTCTGTACAGTGAGGGTGAAGGTGGTGGTGGTGGAGGAACAGGTGGGTGTCGGGGGCGGTAAGGTCGCACCGAGGCCGAGTTCCTCCTCTTCCACCACCACCTGGAAACCACGGGAATGCCGTTCATACCAACGAAGGAACATCTGCGCTCACGGACTACTACACTACCACTACTAAATTCATGCTAATCAGTAATGGTAGTTAGCGTTAATTGACTACTTTACATTCACATAAGATTTGGTGAACATAAAACTCCGAACGCATAAAATTTTATTGAGTTTAATAAGGTTTTTACATTCATTTAAAATTAGAATAATCTTCAAAGTCCACAGACACTAAAGTAAACGCAGGACGAAATGTTGATCCTTTCGAGGAATGCGGCTTCGAAAGGACATTCAACATAGTACCCGTATATGCATTCAAGTATATCCGTCTCTCCGAGATGAAGAGAGAACAAAAACCCTACTGATGAGAAGTGAAAAGCTCTCGAGGGAAATATTGACGCCTCGCGTAAGGCAAAAAGTTTGTGTAGTAAATAAAATTTCACAAAAAATCACAAAAAATTTTAAAAATTATGATCCAAGGACTGTCCAATACTATTATTTCTACACTAACACCATCATACGCATGGTTGGCCAAAAATCTCATCTTATAAATATGTGATTTCCGGTTCCGGAGGATTACCACCAAGGAACTCGGCAGTACAAATTAAAGTGCGACTACAAGGGCGTAAAATTCAGTCACTCGGTTGACACAACCTGCTACGCTGGCAAAAGAACGAGTACATTATCGAGAAGAAATGGCGAAGTGAGAACAAAGAATCAGAATTAAGATGCTCGTGCAGGAAGTCAGTTGCACGGTTCGCCCCGCTTCCCCACAAGAGAGGAGAAATAAAGAATGGAAACGTAAGGCCTAGCTATAAATAAAAACCTACAATAAACTTCTGCAAAAGCATTGCTAACTCTGTAATAGGATGATCAACGACGAGGACGGACTAGAACCGCCGAGTGTAACTCAGGTATCAAACTCGTCCCCGCGGTACGCTAAATCCGCCAGAAAAATTGCTCTTTAGCACATATCCCACGGGGAAAAGGAAAGATGGTCAAAATCAAGATCCAAGTTCCTCAATATTCTAGGCAAAAGAATACCGTAACCCCGAAGTGAGCTAATAATACTGCTCTAAAGTTGGTCAAATCTACTACCGTAGAGTAGATCAATACACCTCACTAGAACAGGCAGATACTTTCGCCCTAATATGAAGCTCAAAAAATGCCGATACTAAGCCACCAACAATGAAAGTATTTGATGCTTCCTTTCCTTCTCCTCAGGAAATAACTCAAAAAGCCAAGAGTGATCACTATCATTTTCATCCCCAAAAATAGATCATAATCAAAGTAACGGAAATACCACATCCAAAAATACGATTCTATTACCTTTAGAAACAAAGCGCTTTCAACTCACAAGATGAAATCTCTTGAAGCCACTTAAACTATACCAAATGCAACTAAGGCGATTCCGGACAGAAACTGCTTTGTCCAAAGTGACGCGAGTAAGGTTTAGTGTTGGTTGCCAGGCTCCACTAAAACGAAACAGTTTAAGCTATAGCGGCTTTCCAGGAAGCTCCATAAATAAATAGAAACCAAGACATCTATTGGTCGACACATTTACCTTCCTACGACACTTGAGGAAACGCGCAAAAATGAAAATAAGATTAATGCAACAAAATTTCGCAACCCAACAACATTACTGGCTCCAAAACGAATGTGAAGATGTGAAATGACAGTTTTAATGCAAAATATACTGACGATCACCCAACGAAGTTGAGCGCCTTGAGGATCGCTATTTACTAGAGAATCACTATCGAAAGGCAATGCCCTTCGGCGTTATTACGGAAGGAAGAGTTGGTTGAAATTTAAAAGATAAAAAGTAATAAACGAAAGATGTTAAAAAATCAGACTTTAATGATTCCTGTTATCCACAGGAAGTCGCAAAAAATATAATGGTATAAACCGAAACAGTAAGAAATACAGCTGTTTACCATTCCATTTAGATTAATCAAGCATAGCGCTTTCACTTTAAGATGCATCGCAAAAAATAGACACTACTGAACCAAAAACGCCTAAGCAAACTGCTGGGGTTTCATAGGAAGAAAACTTGAGAACAGATTCAGTGCAAGAATAAACCCATAATTGCCTTGCCTAATAATTACACTTGCAGCATACTAGACCCCGACGCCTCCCTCAAAATTTATTTCGAGTAAAACCGTTCAGCTCGTACTACATGGTAAAGACGCACGCTAGACCAGTAATTTACCCTGAAAGAAGGTGAATGTCGTGTAGGGTACTGACTGTCATTATTGTCCCTTGAGCAAACATTCTGTACAGCTGTTCATAGCCCTTGACAGCAAACAATTCATGATGGCCCCTCGACAAATAATTCAAGAAGATTCACGTGTAAATAACTCATGAATGTCCAAGAGACGAGACTAGGACCGATGCTCCCATGGCCACAAAATGAAACACGTAACCGTAGCTGAAAAATTGACGATGTCAAGTAACTTATACGAGGTAATACGGTCTTCATGAGACGGCATTTATTTGAAAAATGAATATAAGTGAAACTGTGAATACATATCTAACTGCAAATAACGTCAAGATATTGAAGTGTCAATGTTAGCGACACATCAAGACATCAACACCGATTTTTGTACCTCATTTGTCCCTTCAGCACAATATCCGAGGTCAATTGCGTAGCGTTTCCATTAAAATGAAAAGAGAAGCAACACGAGTGCATGCGACGATAATACGATAAAAATAACACACAGAATACAAAATTAAAATCCATCTTTGCAGTGCCACGAGGCAATAAAGATGAGTAGGAAAATGTTCCATCAACGCTGAATATGTGCCATGCTCGAAGGGCATGAAACATGCGATTCAGCGAAGTAAGTTTCACTACAATTTTTGCTCAGAGCGCGCAAAGCAAATACAGCAAGTTAAAGTTTCAATATACGCAGAAATGTAGATCAATAGTAAAGCTTCTCGCAAAGCTTTGTTGAAAAATTAAAAATACAAAATTCGCATCATAGAAAAACGAATCCCAACGTAGATGGAAAAATTTTCCAAGTTACAAGTGCGCATTGATGGCCGCATAACGTCGCACATGTTAGTCAAAGGAGTAACCGAAATAAATAAAAGAAAAATAAATCCATATTCCTAGTAACTCATTAGCAATTCCCTTATCAATGCTCTCAGAAACAAAAATTAAACAAACGACCCATAAATGGAGAGAAATGACATGGCAGAGCAGCCCCCACCAAATACAAGGTTTAACTTGCAATGCAAAGACCTTAGAAACAGAGAGGCAAGCGTAAGGTCCGAGGCAGCCAGAAACCGAGAGATCACCAGTAACACTATAGACTCGGCATCAAGCATACAAAATATTCATTTTTTAGAAGAAGTTAATACTAATAACCCCACCCCAGAAGAGATACACATGAAATATAATCCTGAGGCAGGAAATGGATGCAGTACAGTGACCGTTAGGAAGACCCGGCTGACGTGATCCAAGAGCATTTCAAACATTACCCTCAAAATGAGTGAAGCAAATTTAGAGTGGTACCAAGCGATACAGTTTGAGAAAACTTCGCGTGTTAAATGGATGTGCGTTGGGTTGTCGACACAACCCAAGTTTTAACAAACTCTCGGGAAGGTATTTTTACAGTTATTAAGCCCGTGCTCCTGAATGAACAGCCCAAGCTCAGGACCTACTCAGTCACTTCATTTGCATCTCTCTAAAAAATGACGCTAGAGCAACACACGCATAATGAAAGTAGCGAAGGATTTACCATTTTGAACTTTAGTATGTTTTTGAGAAAAAATAGTTGCAAGACTGACAATGCTTGCACAAGTAATTACGATCACTAGAACTTCCACATCAAGATAGAAAATTTGCGCACTTCTTAAGTTCATTTCCTTACAAGTCCAGACAGTGCCTTTGAATAGGTGCATCCGAACACTACTAACAAAACCTTTTGGAACAGGAAAACTTGATTTTGACTTCGCAGGCGTGGAGAATTACATTATACATTTAAAGTAATTCTCCACGCCCAAAAAGTCGAAATCAAGCTTTCCTGTTTCAAAAGGTTTTGTTACTGGAGTTCAGTTTCTTGTTTTAATAATTCTGATATACAATGAAACTATTAAACCAAGGTAGGTACAAAAGACGTAACTCCTGGCAATGGATTAAGACAAAACCTCTCTAACAAAAGTACTGAATTACCTCAAGTATTCAAATCTTGGGACTTCTTCTCATAAGGCCAACAAACGGCCTGAAGACAGAATTAGATCTCCAAATGCTAAGCTGTAGCAGAAGTTGTACCCTACTTTAATTTTTATAAGTAGTGGATGTTATAAGAGAAATTTTACGAAGTCTGAAATAAGGTCTTTAAAAAATCCAACTTATGAACTTTTTTGTGAATCCTGAGAGTAGCGTCTCACAGCGTGAGTGCAGTTATTGTGGCGTAACTGAGCTTAGCACATTATCTGGGGCACTGTCTAATAGGAAGGAAGCAACTCCGAAGTCCAGCAACCGCTGATACTCTTCTTGAGCAAATACATTGACCACTTTAACACGGCTAATAACCGTAACTCACTGAGCACCAATGCCCATGACAAAAACAGCGGAACAACCTAACCTAGTCTGGAAACATTCCCACAATGGTTGCAGCATCACGAGAAGTGACAGCTGAAGAAGGGAGTCCTAAGGAGAATACAGAAGAGGAGAGGGCGGGTACTCACAGCGGCAGCAGCGGTGGCGTCGGAGGAAGCGAGCGTGTCGTTAGCAGCGCTGCCGTCAGGGCCGTCTACCGTCAGAGGATCCTGTAATGGGACACAAAACAAATGCCTTCACTCTAACTCGTTAAAATACCATATTCCTAAAGCAGTTCTGAGTAAAGTACATGTACCTGAATTTGACACCACTGAAATGTGACTGTCAGCACGTAATTTCCTAAACTGTACGTTACATCTTCTATGCCTTTGACAACATTTCAGATGAACGAGTTATCGGTCCACTTCCCAATAGCTCTCATCAATATTTAGAGCCAAGATTCACAGCTGTATTGCTTTAACGGCGGTTGTGTCCACTCCTTCCGACCGTCAACCCGCTCCTGCATCTTTTCAAATAGGTAACAAAAAATTCCTCTAAAAAATACATTGATGTAAAGTATACAACAGTAATATGCCATCCGTGGCATAAAAAATATCCGTTAGAAAAATTAATTTTCGAACTATATGCTATTTGACACATTTTGCACAAAGGTATTTAGTATTCTGGTTTAGCTTGTGCCATATCTGGCGCGCAGTGCAAGACAGGGTTAATCATTAAATGATTGTCAGGCAAAATCGTTCTTACAAAAAATGCGAAGAATATTTTTGCAAAAACTGCATTGAATAGTTAATGTATAAAAGAATATTTCGTCTCAAAACTGTATTTTGCCTACAACAACCCAAGAACACATATACTATTACCTGTATTTATACCTAAAATAGTACACTCAAGAGTGAGTGAATAATTCCGTTTTAATTATCACTCGCATCAATTATACTTTGTGTGATTTCTCTCGCCCTCAAGCGGCACTAATTTAGAGTACGTTCCTCTTATAATAGAGGAGAGACAGAAATGCCTCGAATGTGTGAAAGAACGGTAACTTATGAAACTTCGAAATTTTAGCACCGGTACACTGCAACCCTGATTACCTGACAATTAGGCTCAGTGAATAATGAATTGTTAGTCGATTCCTGTGACAATACTACTTAATCGTATTTATGAGAAGCTCCGATTTGCCACTGAAAAAGCATTGCTTAAAACATGATTCAGAACTCACCTGCAAGGCATCACCATAATTTTCAAATTTCATTTCATGTCCATGCTGGTCTTGGCCATTCAAGGTTTCCGAGTTCCCATTTATGCTTTCCTCTTCGTTAACGTTCTCCTCCATTTCGATTTTGACAAGAGGCAGCGGGTTCACCTCAGACGTGTTCATGCTATCATTGTTGTTTTCTGAAGCCGAGTAGCCAGTGTTCTGGTCGTCCATATTGTCATCGGATGCTTGCCCAGCAACAGCACCGCCATTGGGCAGCGGGGATCGCACGGCGTCGGAAGGCTTCTTCACTGCGGTAGGCACTTCCTTCGTGATAGAATCGGCATTGGCTGCGAGATGAGCAGTGGCACTTATTCCAACGAAAGGCATACGTTTCCGTTTCGGGGGCGGACTACGGCTATTGACACGGTCTCCAGTGCGCTTTTGAAAAGTGTTAACGGAGGTTTGGTGCTGCTTTGGAGCAAACTGTGCTGACAGATAATTCGAATGTACGATTCCAAGTTGGACATTTTTCTGGAACTGTTCCTCCTGTGTGGTGGTGGTGGCGGCGGCAGTGGCAGTGACCGTGTTTGGGTCTATCCAAAGGCCTTTGATTTTGAGCTTCTGAGCAGCCTCAAGAAAACCTGAGACGTCGGACGCCTTGATCTGCACTTGCCCCATATACATGTAGTCAAGCAAGGAAAACATGTGCTGGGGGTCCAAGTCCAAGAAGATGATGGGTGCTTGCTCAGGCCTGACGAGGTTGAGCATGGTCGCAAAGTAGTCGCTGCATGCCGACAACACCACCTTGTGGGCCAAGAACTCCTTTCCACCTGAGAACAGGCTTACATCCGCATGCTGATCCTGCACGAGCAACAAGTGATCAAATTTGCAATTTTCTGTTTTACTGAAGTACTGACTATTCAAAAAATTTCTGCACCGTAAATATTCAAGGTTCACTACTCTTTGATTTACGAAAGTTGATTTTCGTTTGAAAAGTCCCTTCGCCGTGATCATTTTAAGTCTCCGAAAGCGCAACTGGGCTAACACTGCTGTCGCGGCCGATCGTCAGCCCTTGTGGGACTCTTCAGCCTGACGAAAAGCTAAACATGATGTAAAAGTCAATTGATACAAAAAATTAATAACGAATGTTAAACCTCATCTTGTTTGAAGTTTTGTATAGTTTAATATATTATTTTAAAGTTTTAGAAAGATTCACAAATAACTACTTAAAAATTAAAAAAATGACAAGAGACTTTCTGAACGTCCAGTAAAAGTGAATGTGAAGTATATCAACAACGCTAACGATAAATAATCGAAGTCGCTCATCATGCAGACAAAAGTAGATAGCCCAGCGCTACACCAACAACACAAGCTCACTAGCAGGGCCACAGGTCAGACATCGCAACACGCAACCGAGTATGGGTGTCTGATTTAAGTAAGATTCTCGGCGAGAAACTCTCACCAATAACTCTCCAATGCGAAGTAAAATTAGATTGAGAATCCCTAGGCACAAAATTAGAAAATAAACATTAGAGAGCACTTACAGAACGACGCAGAACGCGGAACACCTGAAGCAGGTGACTGCCATGGTTGTTCCACTTGAGTATCTGTTCTTCTTCCATCGTAGGCTAGTGTTTTACTGTTGCCAACTTACTGTAAGATAAACAAAAATACGAAATGTTAAACGATGAGACTTTTTTTAATTAGAAGGTGAAACAAAGGTTGAGAAAATGTACAGATGTGAAAAAATCTTAAAATTACATTGCATGCGAAGTTTTTCAACAGCTCGGTACTGGCCCCCAAAATTAGCCTAGATGACCAACATTAACGGTTCCTATTTTCTGAAATGAACTAAAAAATCAGAGCTGGACTCGTGTTGCTCAAACTTTAAATAAAAACGATTAAAATGCTTTAAAAAAATTGAAGGTACTTCCCGGTGATAAATTTAACCACGAAGTTACACGATGATTAGTAGTTCTCGTTGTCAAAAGGAGTTTTTTCACCTCAGTTGACATAACACCAGAGGACAATATTTGAATACAACTACAGGACGACAAGCCACTAGCTTATTTAGAATAATAAACGCATTGCGTTGTTACTTACAATGAAAACAGCTATCAGAATTACGCTGTCTTTTCAATAATAAGCGCGCAACATTTAAATTTTACCCGCTTATTAAGAAAAACATAACAGCTGTGGCGCTTACACTCCGCACCCATTGCTCGGATTGCAGGAGGGACTTCTACTACCTCAAGCCTGCCACATCTCGCAGCGGCAAAAATAATTGACGAGAGAAGAAGAAAAGTTTCAAAAGATTACCGACTTGCGAGGAAGAGTGGCCGTCATGAGGCGTTCGGTGAAAGTAGCGGTGGCGCGGCGCGCACATGGAGAGAGTTGAAAGAAGGCGCACACCAGCTACATCAACGCACACGGCAACTCTACAGAAGGTACACGAATTTCGTTAGAGCGCATGTTGCATCACGATGCTGCCCGGCAAGTAAAGTACTTTAAAGTACTTTCTCCGCAGATGCCCGTACACGGCGCCGCTGCACCTACACACAACTGATGAACATCACCGACTACCGCACTGAGGTTGTCATTTCTCAAATTTTTCAGGTTATGAGAAGCTCTGTTTTCTAATACAACTTAAATTGCAACTACACACATAGCTTAGAACATCTCATTTCACGTTGTCAGCATGATGCAGTTGACGAGTAATTATTTTTACCAAAATATACTAAAGCATTCGTTTTAATTAATGTAGAAGCATTACAGCGCATATCCACCCCTTCTACGGCAACATATAATTTTCCTGCAGCGATAATTCGAAAAGCAGGAGCTTGTACAGAGCTCTGCGCATCGTCACCGTCGCTACTTTGCCTCGAGGTAGACAAAAATGTCAGCCTTGCTTGTTTCAGTGAGGCAGAGACACAAGCCTGGGCCAATACACTGCCACGTGTTCACAATATATCACATTTGTTTTCATTTCAAGGTTTAATCATAATTTTACATAAAAACTCAGTCTAGTTTACTTTCAACTGGCACCACGAGGGCGACAAATTTGGATATTTGGTTGGGACAATACAATCAACAGAATACACGTACCTTAGACATAATATGTAGCATTGAAAACCTTCTGACCCAAGATTGATTGATTATAAAGAAGTTTTAGCCACCCTTAACACAACAAAGATGTTCAAAGGGAGGAAGGATGAAGGCACCATTTAGAATGGAGTAAAGGGGACGTGGAATCTATGCACAAAGGGTGTTCCCGCAAAGAATCCCATACGTATAGAAACAGTGAGATAAGGAATGTTATGAAACAAGATAAAAGGTGAAGAAGAAAGTCAGAGGTGCTGAAAAACAGGACAGCAGAAAACCGAAAAAATGATAATCTTTTAACAAAACAATTTTTTTTTATTTCAACAAAAAGGAGACCTACCTCTCAGCTCAGGACCTCATATTTTCTCTCCCGACCCAAAAACTTCAGGCATTAGGAACCACGTAAACATTTTGAAACTTGTATCGACTTTACAAGAAACCCTTAACCCTCCAGTTTCTAATTTTTGTTCGACAGCGAATCTCTTAAAACGACAACATTGAAAAGGTGAAATTAAAAGACCGATTAACAAGAAGAAAGTTCCCCAGTTGAATTGCATAAAGAAGCGTATAATTTTAGCAATCGACACACACAAATAGCAATTATGACCACTACGCGACAAAAATTTGAGCCGTAAATAAAAATAAAAAGTTTTAGAGATAAAAATAGAAAACTTTCAATAATCAAATGTTTAACTATAAAACTAAGAACGCGATGAAGCGAGTAATGAAACTTGAAACGAGATTTATGAAGCGTTTAAATGACGCGGAAAACTAAAGGAAAAATTTAATCATAAGTAGTTAATAGAAAATTATGGGAAGACGCAAAGAAAACATTAACAAAAACAGATGAAGAAATAGCAGACAAAACAAATGAACAAGAAGAAAACATTTCACCAGCAATGCAGCTCAACACGAAAGGAGAATGGGCGAAGAAATCGGTGAAACTTCATGAGGGCGAAGGCGAGGGAGGCGCAGAGCATGAGAGAAAGTGTTGACAAGTGTGAGAGAGAGGACAGGAGGCGGATAGGGCCTGCACACGTGTGCGTGGAGGGGAAAGTGGGAGATGGGATGAGGGAAGTCGCACACAAGGGCAGAAGGCGAGGGCATGACACTCCCAGCTGCCTACCTCCAATCCGCCTACACATATGAAAGATTCGTTTACTACAACCTTGTACGTAGTTGCAAGATATAAAAATATTGTTGATGTATAATTGTTAACAGTATGAGAAGGACCGTTAACACAAATACATCACATAAACTCATTCACAGTAGGCTGAAATAGGTACGATAACTAGCACACCATGCCCACATAAAACGGCAGTGATGCTTTGGGCAGAATGAAGCGCCTAAAGCTACAAATATTACAGTAGTAGGAAAAGTGATTTTACCTGATAGTACTAAATTGAATTAGATTGTAAGTCACTTCAAGATTTCCTAACCATAACGAAGGGAGTTTTCATAAGAGGAAGGCAACATTTAGTAAGCAAACGAGGAATCTATGCACGAAGTGCGTTCCCACACCCTGTGCATATACATAGCAAGATTGAAAGAAGTTTATGAAACAAGGTAACAGTTAATAAAGAAAGTAACAAGTTTTATGGAAAAGACCAGCAGATAACCGAGAATATTTGATCCCTATTAAATAAATAAATACATTAAATTTCAACAGGCTTTAGCTCAGGAGCTCACATCCCCTCACAAGCGCTAATTTCCGTACATACAGTAGCTGTATGAACCCGAGGAGTTCAGCTTTAATAGGAAGCCAGAATCTAAATACGTCAATCGCATCAGAGAAGGAAAAAATGTACACATATATGAATTAAAGTGACGTACAAAACCACAGAATGTAAAACGAAGTATTTTCTGACAACCAATCATGAAGAAGTAATTAACGTATTTCTTCTCCATCTTCTTCAGAGGATAAACGAGGCTCCGCAAATGAGTTACGAGCACGCTTTGAGGTGCTGAAGTTGAACGGTTGGAAACTTGAACGTAACAGTTGGAGACCAAAACGTGAAAAGAATTTGATACAATGAGACGAAGAACTGGACAACAAAGAGAAAAACACTGAACACAGTATACGAACTGAGTTTGACACAATATAAGAGCAAGAGAAAGAAGAGCAACCAGGAGAAAGTGTGGGAGTGCAGAGGAGTGCACGAGGGAAAGTCGGGGGCTAGAGCATTGCTGGAGAGAGCGCGGGAGGCTCGCGGTTCTCTACTTACCCCTCCCCTCCTGCACTGCAACCCCGCCCACTGCAGAGATCACCCCCAATGGATCACTTTATTCTCTTTCAACATACCGACGACAAAAAATCATTGCCCATTTAGCTGTTCTTACCGCCGCAAGTGCATCAGTGCTGGCAAATTTCTACAAAAGTTACGGTATAACGTAACGCAGGTTTATTTCAAAGCCATGTTTCGACACAGACACTACGATTACATAAAATTTTTTAATCAGACACCACTAATCCGTTGACTCGACAGACAAGATTTCGTCCTATTGGCCGTCATCACACGCAAATACGCTGCACGCACTCATAACGCATGCAAACTTGACACTATGAGAGCCACATTTGTTTAGTCTTGACAATACTGCTCATTTAACCACGATTTAAGTCGTATCAAAGCCCGTAAGTTATCACATCAACTTTACCAGGCGTCGAACAACTCAACTCTTTCTAGGTACCTTTGTCCTTCACGAGGCGTTAGCTGCAATCAAACGCAATTCGCAACCCGCCGTTTGATTTACAGTCACACCCACCAATGCACATCGAGTGAGAACGACCTAACCAACACAATATCGCGTTGTAACTTCAAAATATCTACTTCCCTCTTAAGAATACCGACCATTAAACCACCTGCACACTCATTCACCCCTATGTCAAGGAATTCACGACACTCCAGGCCAAGAAAGCTAAACAAAAATGTCTACGCGCGGCGCCCTTTAGGGAAAGAGCACCCTCATCCCGTGCCCGAGAGAGAGTTGGCGGTCAAAGAAAGCAGCAGCCATTGGCAGCAAGGGAGGGGGAGAAAGTTCGTGTATTCATGCACACCCGCGATACCTCCCACCTCACTCGATGAGCGGGGTTACGCTCCCTATCGCCAGGCGACCAACGCCACAGAACGTTTTGTTTTCCCTCGATTGACAGATATAATTCCAAGTTCATAGATGACACACTTAAATCTCCTTCATATACACAAAAATAGAGGACATAAAGTTTCTCTACACGACACTTCTGATTTTTTTTTATACCGTACTATAAACAAATTTCAACACACAGACTAAAAAACATTAAAATTCAAGTTTTTTTTATTAATAATCTATAAATTTATCGATAAATAACATAGTTAAGACATCTATCGATCTCGATTAAATCAAAAGGTATAACGATATATCTTGAGTGCAGAAAGAGTACAAAAATGATAACACATAATTCAAGAGATTTGACAATAAATTAATATACGAGTCACCTTCACCCTAACAAACGATCTCAAAAAAGAAAAAAGAAGGCTCTATTTAGTAAGGAATTATGGAAACAGGGAATCTATGTACAATGAGTATCCCACACCCTGCGCGTAGAAACGGCAAATTGAAAAAGTTGAAGAAACAAGACCAAACAGAAGGAGACAGTAATAAGTGCTGAAAACAAGCAGTGAACCAAAAAAAATATGACAAAAACGCCTACTCTGTTTCAATTAAAAGAAAACTTTTCCAACATTAGGCTAAGGACCTCACATCTCGCACTTTGAACCATTAATTCCCTCAAATACAATAGCTATTTCCTCCTCAGAGAATACGTTTGCTTCCAGATCTAATTTGCATTTGCTGAACTCACATGAGGCGTCGAATATCAGTATTGCAATCAGAATTTAGAAAACACAGTCACCATCCACATGCAACAGCTCATACCGTAAAAGTGAACGTTGACAATAAAAAACAAAATCGAAAGTCATCGACATGGAATTGATCACGGAACGCAATACATCGCCCTCTTTTCCATAAAAGAATACAAAAAATCAGAGTTTCCTCCTTCCCCGTTTTCTACAGCGATTAACCTTTTCCTCAAAATGCATTTCCTTAGACAACAATTCCTCAGCAAACGCCAGGACGTTGAATGGGTGATGTGATAGAAAGCCTTCCGAAACGTGTATTTTGTTGACCAGTTTCGCGAGGCAGTCGTGCAGCCAGCCACTCGAGAGGACAAGCGGCGAGCTGGCGTTGCGCGAGGTGAACTGCAGCAGCAACTGCCCCTGCTTCCCTCGCTCTTCTGCAGCCCGTTACGCGACACCAATGTGAGCAGCTGCGGCTCTTGCTGCTCTTCTGCTGCCAATTCCGCCTGTTACGGTTGCGGCTGTTAATGCTGCTACAGCTGAGGATTTATATTGCTGCTTGTTCTGCCTTTTACAGTTGCAGCTGTTAGTGCTGCTTCAGCTAAGGATTTTTTATTGCTGCTTGTTTCTATTACGGTTGCGGCAGATACTGCTGCTAAAACTGCAGTTATTGCTACTGGTTTCGCCTGTTGCGGCTGCAGCAATTACTGCAACTAAAGCTATTGCTTGCCCCGCCTGCTACGAGTGGTTATTGCTGCTGCTACAACAGGTTCTACTTGCTACAAATTTAACGTCAAAATAACTGCTAACGCTGCCACTCACAAAAAATTTATGTTCATATTTTCAGCGACACAAACTGTGGTTTCTTCCTGCTAGCTATGAAATCCTACTTATTTGCTTCAAGATACTTTTCTCCAGTGAACTAAACTTCCAACTGTATTAAGTTCTGGTGAGGACAGGCGCAAAAACGCTGATGCAGACCTCTACGATCGTAGCGTTAATGCATTCTCTTACGTGAATCTAGCAATGGAGAGCTTAGGCTAACATCAAAGCACAGTCGTTGTCAATCCACTTTTATGGAGCATACGTTTTCAACAAATACGCTATTTTGTGAGTACCACTAAAGGCGCAGTTCATACCAGCTATCGCCCAGAATGATCAGAAAATTGACACAGACCTTGCCTAGCTTGTGTGACTTGTTCCGTGGAACATGTCAAAACTGTAAGCTGGGCCACATTTAAACTCCATTCCGTACACATCAGGTTATTTGAGACATTTCCGACGAGGCAATGCAGTCAATCTTGATAAATGTGAAGCGCACATCCAAACCTGCACAGTGAACTTAAGTGAGACATCCTCTTAAACCGCAACAAAGGCGTCCCAACGAGAGAAAGAATGAAAGCACTTTTTTTAGTCTAGAGTTAAAGAAACACGGAATCTATGCACAAGATGTGTTTCCCAGCAAGACACCCTGCGAAAAGAAACGGTAAATAGAGAATGAAGGTTTAAAACATGATAAAAAATGAATAAAAAACTAGTAACTGTTGAAAAACAACAGCAGTGAACCGAAAAAGCTGGTAACAAAACCAAACATATATTATATGTTAGTTTAAGCCTCCCAAACCGCTACAAAAGAGCGTATCGAAGAGAGGAAGGAGCAAGGCACCATTTAGTATGGAGATTAGGGAATGCGGAATCTATGCAGAAGGGGCATAGAAACAGATTAGATTAGTCGTTAATTTTAGCCTCCCTACCCGCAGCAACAAATGCGATCCAAAGAGAGGAAGGAGGAAGGCACCATTTAGTATGGAGTTAAGGAAACGCGGAATCTACGCAGAAAGGATATATGAACAGTAAGTTGTGAAAGAAGATTATGAAACAAGACCAAAGTTGAAAAAAGTAGTAGGTGCTGAAAAACAGGACAGCAGTGAACCTAAAAAAGGCGGTCCTGAACATAACAAAAAACTTTTTATTTCAACAAAAAGAAGGCCTACCTTTCAGCTCGGGCCCTCGCACATTTTCCCCTAGGGAGTGCTAATTCCTATCGATACAAATAGTTGTATCCCCCTGGCGGGTAACGAAACCAAAACCTTTTCTCTATTTTAATACAAAGAAGAAAGCCTACCCAACCATCTTGGAACCACACATTTTTCTCCCAGAAGAGCAAATTTCCTTGCATACTTGTGCCAGTCTCCTTGAGATGTCACAGATTTTCAGCCAACAGTACAATTCACGTGGTACATGGAAAAATACTTATCGTATTCGATGTTTTACGCGTTCGAGATTTACTTACAATGCAGGCAGTCAAAATTCTTTGCCTACTTGAATTTACACAAGCCCATACCTCTATCTATGGTGGGAGACGAATCCAGCATGGGGAGAAGTATGAACGACTGTCAAAGCGATACAGTGAAGTAGATGAACAAAATAGAATAGCTCTAACGAAAGAAGACGCTAGAAGCAACAAGTACCAAAGTTAACAACGAACGCCACCCATCAAAACAGAGACGAGAAGAACAACCGAACATGAAGATAAAGAGCCTGAGTCCAGTCCCACCAAGTACTGAGGCGACAGCAGCGTCATGGACACCACTTTGCTGTCCTGTCATTGGGTGAGACACTCGGGTAACCGCAAAGCACAAGGCTCAATGAGGAAATGACAAAGCCGCAACGGACAACGGAGGAGGTATAAATCCGTATAATAGTGTAAATTCTATACTAAAATTAACCTTATTTTGAAGCTGATATCAGTCAGCAACGTTTTCAATTTTCTAATGAGTTAGTTGATTTAAGATCAAAAGCTGCCACTACCAACCATTCTCATTCAACTACTAGCTTGAGATTGTGTAACATGCCTTTGGAATGCGAACTTCGAAAGACATGCAGTTCTATTAGATAGCAATAGTTGGCTGGAACATCCACTTGTACACGAAGCAGCTCATGCATCTTGCTACTTATTACACAGCAGCAGCAGCACTGCGCGTGCAGAGGGTCGGTCGCTAGAGCGCAGCAGGTACCGACCAACCCACATCCAAGCAAGGGGTCGGCTGGCTGGAAGAGGCAGCATGTCTTCTGTGACAAAGCACGCACACCCTGCGCCCCACCCCTCCTCTACACCACCACAGCCGCACAACAGTTACCAACACCAGCTCCAGCCATAGCATCGCGCTGCATACACAGGACGACGCTTCCCTCGCTCCCGTGAGCCGGCACAAGCTGCACAGTCCCTATAGGTAAAATGTAGGCGCTCAAACATCCGCCACACCGATAAACAAACCTGACAGGTGTTGGTTGTACTCTCACGTACACCTCAAACGTTCACTTGAGTACTAAAGCCGCGTATTCAGGCTCGATGTATAATTGCATGCATGACAGATAATTAAGTCATACCACTCATGCAGGCATCGCGGACGAGCATCAGACGTACTGAGTGAGATTAAGATTATAAGTTAG
This sequence comes from Platorchestia sp. MABIK, assembly GCA_014220935.1. Taxonomy (NCBI): domain Eukaryota; kingdom Metazoa; phylum Arthropoda; class Malacostraca; order Amphipoda; family Talitridae; genus Platorchestia; species Platorchestia sp. MABIK. Next base: position 72,455 of record JACJUY010001831.1, on the reverse strand, counting down.
TTGAAGCCTTTCTAACCGCTACAAAAGAGCGTATCGAAGAGAGGAAGGAGGAAGGCACCATTTAGCATGGAGATAAGAGAATGAGGAATCTATGTAGAAGGAGCATAGAAACAGTAAGTTGGGAAAGAAGTTCATGAAATAAGATAAAAGTTGAAGAAGAAAGTCAGAGGTGCTGAAAAACAGGACAGCAGTGAACCGAAAAAGATGGTCCTTAACATAGCAAAAAACATTTTATTTCAACAAAAAGAAGGTCTATCTAACTCTCAGCTCGGGCCCTTACATTTTTTCCCCTGGGAGCGCTTATTCCCATAGATACAATAGTTGTATCCCCCTGAGGGGACGTACTGAGTAATAGCAGATCGTTGCTACTGCGAGTTAGTAACTGTACACACACAAATTGAACACTATTGAAATGGACAGCAAAATCTTAAAAAATTAAGGTGAAAACTGTATAGACCAACACCATACCGATACCCATATATTATTCAATATTCGTGTCACTCGACACGATCAAAACTTGAGATTTGTAATCCATTCTCATTTGAACTCAGCGAACATCTCGTCAAATTGGGCCTAATCGTCACTTAATATTCTTTGTTGATCACTGACGTGCCGGTAGCAACAGATGTCGTGAAATAACTATTCAGATTAGATGTTAATTTAGGCCTCCCTAACCGCAACAAACGAGGTGAAAAGAGAGGAAGGCACTATTTAGTATGCACATAGTGCATAGAAACAATAAGTTGAGAAAGAAGTTCGTGAAACAAGAAAAAAGTCGAGGAAGAAAGTAGTAGGGGCTGAAAAACAGGAAAGCAGTTAACCGCAAAAAGGTGGTCCGTAAAAAAACTAAAGCTCATTCTATTTCAACAAAAGAAAGGCTTCTTAACCTTTAGCTCGGGACCTCACATATTCTTCCTCGGAGTGCTAATTCCCATAGGTACAATAGTTGTACCACCGTCAGGGGAATCTAACTTTTCATATTTTTTGAACCCAAGATAGTTCCGAGAAGAAGCACCATAACAAAAATCAGAACAAAAAAAAAGTTTTTTGTAAAACAATTACAGAATCCTTCACTGATTAGATCGTGCCGTACGTACAAGAAGTTTCTGCCGAGACTGTCCGGGCAGCCCACGTCAAGTTCGCACATTCTGAGTGTGCGTGCTCTAGTCCGTGTACGTGTACGGCTCGTCACCACCACCCAGGATCACTACCATGCGCATTTCAACAGCTGCCACATGTCGCTGTGTGACATAACTCTAGTTCGAACGTTTATTATTCAATAGCTCTGACATATAAGTGTCATTAACAAGCAAAATAAAATACATTATGTTTCATTTTGCACTTAAAAGTTACTGCGGTTTTAAACGACAAACATCATAAAATGAGTTACTACCATGCGCACTTCAACAGTGCCACACGTCGCTGTGTGACTCAACTCTAGTGCGAACATTTATTATTCTATAGCTCTGCCATATAAGTATCATTTAATAATGGAGTAA
>JACJUY010001831.1:48634-70243 GCA_014220935.1 Platorchestia sp. MABIK | reverse complement strand
CCAATACTACAATGTTGTTTATACTAGAATGAGTAGAAGTAAGCAAGCGACCTGTACGATGTAGGTAAGTGCATAAACTAACTGCATTGTGACATCTCGCAACGTTTTATAGAAAATACAGCGACTTCTGGCATGAGCTAAACTCTGGACCAGTGGACAAGACGCATCCTTCACGCACACGGACGCTGCAACACACGTACATGAAAATGTGCGAACTTGACGTGGGTGCGTCCGGGCAGCACCCACGTCAAGTTCGCACATTCTGAGTGTACGTGCGCTAGTGCGTGTACGTGTACGGCTCGTCACCACCACCCAGAATCACTACCATGCGCATTTCAACAGCTGCCACATGTCGCTGTGTGACATAACTCTAGTGCGAACATTCAGTATTCTATAGCCCTGTCATATAAGTATCATTTAATAATAAAATAAAATACATAATGTTTCATTTTACACTTAAAAGTCACTGCGGTTTAAACGACAAACATCATAAAATGAGTTTCTATCACGCGCACTTTAACAGCTGCCACACGTCGCTGTGTGACTTAACTCTAGTGCGAACATTTATAATTCTATAGCTCTACTATGAAAGTATCATTTAATAATAAAATGAAGTACATTAGGTTTCATTTTACACTTAAAAGTTACAGCCGTTTTAAACGACACATATTATACAATGAGTTAAACCAAATAACAGCGCAGTTACTGCGATACTACCGCATGTCATAATGTATTGTTCGTATGTCACAATGTAGTGTTCGTATGTCACAATGTAGTGTTGACAATACAAATCTCATTTAGTTTCTATTATAAATTGGTAGTTAATCTGAGAAATCATAAAGTGTTATATCAATTGAATTAAAAAACCTTTTAGTATGAAGCGTTTTTCAAGTTGCATTTTTTGCACATTTACGTCAATTGAATTCGATTGCTTTACTTAGAAAATTTGCCGAAAAAATTTTATGTGCTCATATCAGTATAATTAATTGCCACTTCCCTTTCGTTAATATAATTTTGGTCGTAAAGTGCATAATAAAAGAACTCAGGCTACTCTCCCACCGAGAGACAGGATATCTCGCCAGCTTTCTCCGCTCCCGTACACAATACGCTTCCTTGGCTCTTCTTACTCCTCTCTCTGAGTGCTCCGCTTCTCATGTCTCACCCTGGGTGTCGGCTGAACCCTCATTTCCTACTGAGGCACCTCATATTTTTACCCTACCAAGACCAACTGAAACTTAATGCACATTTGTTTTTTTGCGGTCACGAGTTGTAAAACGACAAGGCGAACGAACCAAGGAACAGACCGCCAATACAAAAACACTCAGACGAAGTACGACACCAAACACGGAGCTCTTAATTGTCCTGCATCGCCCTTCAGAATGGCTCAAATCTATTCACTTTAAAATTTGATATACACATAATTAACATTCAAAGGCAAGTTAACTAGCAATCCAACATCACTATAGAAAACCATGAATTGTGAGTTAGTGACAAGGACTTGTTTTTCTGGACAAACTATCAATCAAGTATATTTAAGAAATTCTTGAACAATTAATGAAATGAAAACAAAATATAAATAAATTCTTTAAATGAGAAGTTGACTGAACGGCTGACACTTGAGCACATACACAAATTTAACTGGCAAAAAACACCTTACACTTGAAGACGGATATGAGATCAGATTTTTCAAAAGGATAGCTCCCTACTCTATTAGAAATCTTCAAGTTAGACCTGAAAGACCTTGGTCAATATGTTCACAATAAACAATAATATGTTCAACATTAGAGCAGTAGCGCTTAATTAAGAATAGAAAGGCTAACAAACGGCAGAGGCTGGCGGTGACAACACGCCGAGTTACGCTCACACCTCAGCAGCGCAGAGCCAGTAGGACACGCAGGGCTATGTCACCAGAAATGCTCAACAAAATTGCTGCACTATGAGACCACAGAACCCGACACATGCACTTGCAAGTCAGCGGTTTGCTTACCCAATTCCTATAACTTCTTCGTACATTCAACTCGTCGGTAAAAATTTCGTTCAGTTGCACGATGAATCACTCATCAGAATAAATGACGAAAGTACGGTAGATCCTGATTAAAAATCGCCAAAATTTAGCCATGAACCTGACAAAACGATATGTATACACGCAAAAATTTTAGGAAACTGAAAACAACTACAAGCTCCCTAATGAATGACACGCAATGTTAAGAAGTTGACTGCATATTCTGATATGTGTACCACTACGTAAATTTTTTATTTACATATCTGTGTAAATGAATGGCATTTCAATTGCTTCATCAGCTTTTTAAGAACAAATTTTAGTATACGAGGTAAAATATCATCGTGCTACTTTCAGGTTGCAACAGAAGTTTTGTCCATTTTTTCAATTTTAAATAAAAATAAAATCCTGTCAAAAATATATTTATATAGTCTTCAACAGCCACCGTTTTCATAAATTACATCTTCCCATATTGCCATAAGCTTTCCGATTCCTTCTTCATAGAATTTAGCCGGTTTGGACACAAAAAAATAAACTAATTCCATTTCGATTTTTTCTCTTGAAGTAAACCTTTCGTCCCATTAAACGATTCTGTAAGCTCCTGAAAAGATGAAAATCGGTTGGAGCAAGATCGGGAGAATATGGTGGGTGATGCATGACTTCCCAGTCAAATCCTTCAATGAGATTTTTGGTTGCTCTTGGAGTGTGGGGTCTGGCATTGTCATGGTGCAGAATCACTCCTTTCCGTTTGATCAAAGAAGGCCGTTTTTCCTATAAAACTGCTTTTAAACGAGTTAGCTGCAAACAGCAAACTTCAGATGTTATTACTTGACTGTCGCCCATTAGTTCATAATAAACAATTCCCTTCAAATTCCAATATACACACAAAATAATTTTTTTTAGGGTGCAGTCCACTTCTCGGCAGTGATATTGGCTTTGAACCACAACTTAGCAACTGTCTTTTGCTTTTAACATTCTTGTAAAGGATCCACTTCTCGTCGCCAGTTATGATTCGGTCTAAAAAAGGTGCCTAAAGTTCACGAGAACGCAGTGAAACACAACAGGTCACACGCTGTTGCCTGTTGATTTCTGACAAATCGTGTGGGACCCATTTCTCAGCCTTTGAGACTTTGCCAATTCTTTTTATTTCCCGATATATGGTCATATGGCTTACATTAAAGGTTTTGCTCAGTTCTCTAGTAGTGCAGGTTGGATTTTCATCAATGGCAGCTTGTAATTGCTCAGAATTGAGTTTTTCTTGGCATCCTGCTCTCGATTCGCCTTTCAGACTGAAGTCATCCTTTTTGAAACGTGAAAACCATCTTCTGCAGATCTTTTCATTTACAGCATCATTTCAATAAGTGTCTTTGAGTGTTTTTGCAGCTGAGCTTGCCGTATTGCCTTTATGAAATTCAGACAGTAAAATATAACTGATCAACTCTTTACTTGGAGTAAACATTACGGCTAAAAATAGTTATTAATTACAATAATTATCTCATAATCCGTAGGAAATAATTTTTTTATTAATTACCATAGATAAGCACACAACATTAACAAGCGAAATTGAAGTAATCGTGCCCTAATTATATAGCTCAAAAATTGGACTGAACTTCTGTTCCAACCTGATATATTATTCACACTTCTTATAAAAGTTGCAAGTTTTTCCGAGCAGTGTTCATTTTTTTAATCTCTGTTTCAGCCCAACTCAAACTACCGTAGCAACAGCGCACACGCTGTCAACGTGTCAAGTCTTCCATTACAAACAAGTGGACTTCAAATTGAACGCACACATCCTCTCAGAAAGCCAACACGTTCAATGAGTAAGATGCGGAAGAAACTACAATTTAAGGTCATGATAAAAACTATAAAAAAAGCTAGTCTTAGAAAAATTAAACGTCAATTCGAAACACGTTGGTTCAGAAGGACACTGCCAACATAAAAATAGGCAATGTGGGTATTGGTCACAAGCTCGTGAATGCCAGCAGCTCCACCTTACTACTGACGACTGCGACAGACAGCAGAATTTACATCAAAGGGGTATCTCTCTTGGCCGTAACTCAGTAGCGTTTGATTCTTTGAAAAGGTTCTTTATTCCTTTGGTGAGATATTTTTTAATGAAAAAAGATACAGGTTAGTTCAAATTACGGAGCTATAAATTGAAGAAATTTCAACAAAAACAAAAAGCTCACATAGCCTGATGAGAATTACTCATGCACCACGATACAACCTCCTCCAGAAATGTCACAGGTTCACCCCTCACATGGTTTATTCAAACAACGAACGCACCAACGTCCACCGACAATACTCAATGGTTCCCGTTTAAATTGCCGGCATTCACTGTACATTTATCATCCCTAACCACTACTTCACTAACAACCGATACTAATGCAACAACCAACAACCACGAAAATCGTTACACCATCACAAATAACGAGTTGCGGCAATCTGCAGTCTCCACTCAATTCGAGAATGTCACTGCTATGGAAGCGAAGGAAAATACTTCATAGCACAGAGCAAGAGGGTGGAGCAGAGCCAGTTGCGGCGCGGTTAAGCATTCCACTGGCTAGGAAAGAAAAACGCAGCAAAGGGACCAGTACCGCCTGCATCCCCGCCTGTACCCTCTGCCACCGCTTACGCAACAGCCTCTGCAGCAACACCACGCGATGTCAACAGCCAGAGTAACACCCGACACAAATTTGTACCATTGTACATCCCATTTAGTAAATATTGACACTATGATCAAGAACACAGCAGAAAGATAGCAGTGAAAAAATCAACAGAATTAAAATTCAAAGAAAAAGGAAAACCAAAAGAAAACTTTTGAAATGACAGCATTGAATTGTGAAAATCCCTACTTTGACTTAAGAATTAATAGTACATTTAGACAGAAAATTATTTTTAAATCACTTTTGTAATACTCTTGTCACACACTTTGAAAATTTAGGATTCGCTTAGTAGTAACATTCAAATCAAACAGCACACATTTAGCGTTGGACTTCAGTATATGTTCCTGTATTTAATATTAAAAATAGTATAAGTTTTTCCTTCGCAAATTCGTTTACCCAAGACAAACGACCGAAATTCCTTGCTTCGCATGAAAACTTTCGCCAACTTTCATTCACAGAATTTTAGTAAAATTGCAAGAACGCATAACAAGAACAGCATAATACGAGTGCCGTTCTGAGTTTCAATACACACACGTGAATTTTCACTTGAGCCGCTTTCCTACCCGAAGTGGAAGAGAGCGAGGAAAACGGTTGATCCATTACGTCTCCCCGTCCCTGCGCTCCCCTCTCCCTCACTCTCTCCCTCTCACCCAACCCTCACACGCTGGAGCCTCCTTTATGCCGGCGGTCACATTCCTCAGACCTTTTTACGCGTCCCTCCATCCAGCGAGTCTCTGCTTCTGCCGCCGCGGCTCCGGTACGCATCGCACCACACCGCCACTGCAGATTTCTCTTAATTTTCACACTAAATTGCTTCACTCATACGAAACTCAAATCGGCTGCCGGTTGGTTCATAAATCAGCACGATAATATCGATCACCGTTTCTGTTTAAAATTGTATCTTAAAAAAATTCTCGTCAGTGTATCACCCAGGATATTACTTCTCTTACACCTAGGATAAGATTACTTCTCTTAAAAATCAATTTAACGAAAGATGCCCATGAGAAGCATCAACTTACAACTTTCAGACAGGTGATAGCTTGTCGTAAACTCTAATGCAAGACTTAATTATGCTCATTCCGACGCGATCACGACAAATAACAGTATACTTTTTGAGAATGAATCAGAGGTATAGCATCTGCTAAATTTAACAATACTTTGGATGTAGGGCGTATAACTTTAATGCCGTCCGACTAACATAAAACCAATGCGCTGTAAAGAAATTTGTAAACAGAATAAAGGACGAAGTCTGTTTCACCTACAAAAAAGCCACAGCTGTAGCAGCAGGTGGAAACACACGTTAGAATATGGTGCAAGAGATATATATAACTGAACTACTCATTACTAGATAGCAAAACCTTGCCGCACACAAATGACTGAAAGCATCAGATGAGGACAGCACGATATTTAGCAGCCAGAATGAGCACAGCAAATAAATAACAGGAGTGTAGCATGAATAGTTACAACACCAGCAGCTGCAGCAGCACACGCGACGGAAGGCAGAGTCTTTGTGATCCCCGCAGCATGGAAGGGAATAACAGAGGTTCACAGCTCATGAGGGCGCTAGCATCACTCTACCTTGCCGCTCACAGCAGCACGCCTGCATGCACAGCACGGACACATATCGACCCTGCTCTACGCGCCCCGTCGCATCAACAAGTGGATCGCCTAATGAACGGGTTTAGTTACCTAAACAAGTCTCTTTCGTAGTCTTTGGATCATATAGGGAACGCACAAATGTGGAGTTAAGCAATTTACGCGGACCTCTCATTCAGACTCCGGAATGTTTCAAGAAACGCAATCTGCGCGTATCAAGAAGACTGACAATATGCTTCTTACAAATCTAATTAATTCACAAGTTCAATGAAATCAACTCAATCGTTTAACGTTGCCTTTGCTGCAGTCGTACAACAGATATAATTCTGCTTCTCAATTGCTGAGATGCTGTAATATGGGCATCACTGAAATCGTGTTTGAAGATGGGTTCAAAATTAAATTGCGTTTGTAAGACCTCCAATCCTTAGAAAATTATTGACAGAAATATATAAAATGGAAATATATAGATCTATAGATATAGACCAAAATGGAATATATAGATCTCACTAATGATAGATTTAGTAATGCACACAAGACTGTTACACAGGGTGTCTACTGATATTTCATTTCCAAATTTTACTACCTAGTAGACATCCTGAGACACTGTACAAGGTCAGTTCCCACACACGATACCTTGCGCATAGAAGCATCGAGTAAACGCGATTCATGCAAAGGGACCAGACCAAATGGTGGTTGCTGAAGGAATTATAATACTGCTAACTGACCTGCAATCACTAGCTAACGTTTTATAAATACTTAATGAAAGCTAAATGAAGGCTTGATCCAGGTGATGTTTGCTATTTTCAAAATTGCTAACTACAATTGACTTACAATTTGAATCAAATTTTAAATTTCATATAAACAATTGAAGGAAATGTATTAAGAAAGAAAAAGAAGATAAGACAAACGTGAAATGAAAACGTATGAAGCTAAGTGGGCATGGAAGATAAAAGCCCCAAACAATCATCTACAAAGAGCATCTCCCTTGAGGTGCCAGTCCCCATGGCAAAGGATAGACAATTCTAATTAACCTCAACCTATCCTATGCCCGCTGATGGGGACGAACTGTATTATGCTGGCTTCCACACACTCTTTAGTATGCGCAGTGCCTGGTAATTTTGGGATCTTGAACAGTCTATAGATTTCATTTTACACTAAAAAAAATCAAATAAATGAATCTAGATTTAATGAAAAATATATTTTATACGAATGAAAATTTGTATAGTGTATCATGTGAAGGAAACCCAACTGAGAACACTTATAATTAACTGATTTCGGTGTTTTAGATTATGATATTTAGTTCCTGAAAAGAACTTCGGTAGAATACTGGCACTAACTTTTTATGGCTTATGTAGTACACATTAAGCTTTGAATATTCATGGAACACTGGGATTTTAATCTATTTCATCCATTGTAAACATGGCCAGAAAAAAGTTGTGTGCATGAAATATACTTTGATATGATAGAAAAATTATGAATACTAGCAGAACCTGTGGAAATTTCACTGTCAATATCATTTGGAACCCAGGTGGACCTAGATGAAATTATTTCAAAATAACCTATCAGCAAAATCTATCTATGCCAACCAAACATAACCCATCTCAGCCTCACCTATCTTAGCTTAACATATTTGAACCTAATGTTTTAATATCCTAGCCTATCGTTACATATCCTACCTTAATCTATTACATCATTACCTAACCTAACGTATCCTAGCAGGACCCATGAAGAATTCCAACATAACCTGCTCCAAAAAATTCAAACAAATGACAAGCTGTACCAGAGATAAAGCAATGGTCTTGTTTTTATTCATGAAGGCAATGAAAGCGTAACAGACAGACTAACTAAGGAAGGAAGGAAAAAGTAAAATTATTCCATTGTAACATGATTCTTATAAAGTGTGTTTTTTTATCAGTCAACATCATTGGTGTAGTTGTAATTTCATTATTAAACTATTTTTGCCATTTAAGGTAAGCCATTCACCAATTCCATGAAGTATGTATTTTCCCACTTATTTGATAAACTAATTAAACTTGTCACACAGCAGGTGCAATCCATTAAACAATCAAATACACCCACGTTTCAATAAGCATGGGGGGGGAAGATTATCTCATTTCATTGTGCACAAAAATGGCCAATTTTCATACATTTCTGCAGCACTCAAAATCAGATTGAAAATCAAATGTATCAAACAGAAAACTTTCAATATCAAATATCTCTCACATTTAGATTGCCACATCTTTACCCTGAAGGCACATCACTTAAATCTCAACCTTCCATTCCATCTGAGCCTTTTTCTACCAATGCTTTTGAGTTGTTCCCTAATTTGCTATGAAATTCATGTTTCTTGCCTATGTAATTAACTAATATAAGCAATAACTCAGGGAACTCTGCATCATTTTGTGCAAAAATTATACATGAGGGTATCATTCAGAGAGCCAGCTTGTCATAAAAACACATTCAAGAGTCAATCATAACCTAACATAAGTTAGGACTATCATATCACTGTTCAAAGTGTCTCATTCCAGACCAAAACAACAAATTTCTTTTGATATGACCATCAAAAACTGTCAGGCTGAAATCTCCACCCAACCTAATAAGAAAGCTCATACCAGAAACCCTCAGTATTTCTGGCAAATTCCTGGTTCTCACAATACTGCTTAAAAACTGTACTTTTAAGATTTTTCCTTTTACACATACTATGCTTCAGGACCAAATGTTTTATTACTTTTTCTCCTTCTCTGTTACACTGCACACATAACTTGTTATTCCCTCTCATTTCACACACTTGCATGTGTGTGTGTTCACACCTGAAGCCTTCCATCCAATTACAAGTAAGAGTTGGCTTTCAAATCACCCATCATACAATATTTATACCTTCATCACATTCTTACAGATATAATAAGTTAAGATAGAATTTTTAAAAATGTTATGCGTTATTTACTCCTTACTTTCTTTTGGTTCCTGAATTTCCCTCTATTTCTTGCAATCTCACTGGGGCACTTCACATTGACTAATCTGTAAAATCTAGCTTTCAAGAGATCTCCCAATCTCAGCAGATTTTCTCCTTCAGGCTTCCATTCAAATTTTATTCAATTATTATTTTACCTAATATTTTCCATTTTCTTAACTCCCCTTATAGTTTTAAGACTACTTTTATAAATTTCTAGAAAAATCTATTCACAAGTTCCTTTTGACTGCATCCACAGAAGTCCTCTTAAGGATACCTAATACCAAATTTTTCCCTTAATCAGGAACTACACATTTTTCAGTACAAAAAAATGTGATAGTTAAAGTACAATTGCACATAATAAAATAAATTTTCTCAATAAATAGGCAAGAATGGTTTCAACAAATGGTAACAAAATGTAGACCATTTCCCATATGGGCTATAAAATGTGCATTGTACAGCTTGACGTCTCTTCAAAAATTTTGAAAATACACATAACAATAAAGAAATTTAAATTTTCACTGTGCACATGTTAAGAGCGTCTAGCAAAACTTGGTCTAGGTGGTTCAATTTTTTGTTCATAGGCCATGTTTTAGAGAATTTTTTTTTAATCCAACGATTCGCTTAACTTCCTTGTGCGTTCTTTCGTCTGCCACAGCTTATAAACGGCCAGCTCCTTAGATGGGGTTTTGGTTACCCCAAAATCCAAAGAATATCAATTTTTTTAACTCATGTTATAGAAAAATTTTCTGAATCTAATGACATGCTTTACTGTTTTCTACGTATGTTCATTTGTCTACTACAGCTTGGCGGGCAAAAAAACAATAATTACTTTGAAGAGTTTTTCCTAGTGCTTCAATTTTCACAAAAAAAATAATTTTGAATTTATCTTTCTCTGGCATTTTTTAATCGATTTTTACCATTTAGCTTTTAAAATGAAGAAAAAGGTGTTAGCAATTATTATAACAGTCGGTGCATTTTAAATTTATGACCTAAAAACTTTGTTTTTTTGAAAATGATTGAAAAAAAATGCATTTTTGCCAATTTTCTAAAAACTCCACAAAATTCAAACATTATATCAAAATTAAAATTTTTTCCAATGCCCTTCCCATTGCAACTGAGTATTTAATGATTTATAGCGGTAGGTTCCTATCCGCAATTCTATTCTTTCAAGTGTGGGAAAAATCATTTTGAGGGGAAGACCCCCAAATGGACTCTCCAACATGAGGGGAAGACTCCCATGGACTCTCCAACATGAGGGGAAGACTCCCATGGACTCTCCGTTTTGACGGCTGTATTGCACTTGATTGATCGTTATATTTAGTTTTGTTAGATTAGGTTACGTTACTTTAGGCTAAATTGGGTTCGATTAGATCAGTTACGTTACACTACGTCCCCGCTATAACTCGTTAAATATTCATCAGCGACTGAAAGTGCATAGAAGAAAAATTGTTTATTTTGATCTAATCACCTATATTCAAGCACCAAAAATTGGAATATCTATTTTTGTCCTCTCCTTCGCATTTACTGATTGTACTTCTATAGCTAACGCATTTCTCTTCATTTTGTAAGTCGAATGATAAAAATCTGTCCGAAAATGATGACGAAATAGAGATTTGAAATTGTATCCCAAAAAACCCTAAAAATTGTTTAAATATTCAAGCAAAAAATAGAAATAATTTCAAAAAATCCTGCAAGCAAAAGTGTCTTAGAATTCATTTTTACATATAACTACAAAGTTTCAGATAAATTGGACAGTAAATTAACCAGACAACTCAGCAACTAGATGCTACCCTTAAACTAACAAATATTCAAGTTTCAAAAGAAACCATCTACAATATTTAATATATAACAGGAAAAATGTTCAATAACTTTGCGGGAATAAAATAGAAAATGTCAAACTAAAATGCACTCCTAAAACTATATCACAGAAAGTTTAAGATATTTCATTTCATCTAAAGCAACCTACTTTACAGAGAATCAAACAAGTGCTATGGCAACCTGATTCTGTTACTGTGTTGGCAGTTCAACCATGAATAGCTGATCAAATTATCGTAAATATCTAAAACAATAATGGAAAAAAATGATAAACACTAATGAATAAGCCTAAATGCATGTGATGCCATACAAAATGCATCATCAAAATTGGAAATCTTCTGTAGTTTATGTTTTTGAGTTGAAAGAATTTAATAAAACCATCTGAAGATAATTAGACTTATTCAAATGTCATATTGTTGTCATGAAACATTTCTGGACAGATAGCACTGAAAAAATTTGTAGGTGTAGTTCTATGTACCAACCAATAGATGATGTTACCTCTAATTCAACTACAACTGATGAGTGTAGTAATTGCAGTAATGTTACAGTATCTCGTGTAACATCTATAATATGTGGGATGGAAGTAACCAAATTAACATTTCTATTGAGCTGAACATTGTACTGAGTTTAAATAAAATATTAACAATTAATACTTTATCAACCCAGTCACACAAACCTTGAGTAAAATCTATGAAATTTCAACCCAAACATTAAGCATATACAGTATCATTTGGAAATGAGATTTGAGAAATTAATAGAATTAGATGTTAGTTTGAACCCTTACTACAACAAAGGCATTCCAAAGCAAGAAATGGGGATGGCACCATCAAGTATGGACGTAAGGATACCGTTCAAGGCCAAATTTGGCCCCCCGCGGCACCCCTGACTCAAATTTTTTTTTTGTCAAAAAAGAATCCTTATGGTATGGGTTATTGTGCCATGAAATATGGTGCTACGGACACCAGAACTCCCCCCCCAGGGGGGTCCAAAAGGGGGCCACAATCATAAAAATTGAGTATGTTTTTTTTTGTTGGAAAAGGATCCATTCAAATCGTAACTACTCATTAAATTTTGATGCTAGAACAAAACCAAAGACAGTTTTAGAATCCTTGGAACATTTCTAATAAAGTTAGAACTTAAAATTTAAGCATTTTGAAATTCTTTTTTTTTATGATATGCGAAACTTTATAATTATGTCTCAAATCATTATTTTTGGATTTGGATCCATATAAATTTTTTGGTTTTCTCAAATTTGAATGCAATTTTTTATAAATTTGTTCGAAATGTTCCAAGGATTCTAAAACTCTTTGGTTTTATTCTAGCATCAAAATTTAATGAGAAGTAGTATTTTGAAATATACATATAAATGTATCAAAAAACTCTTTTAGTAGAAAAAATATCAAATAATAAGACCTAAATCTAAAAAATGACAAGTAAAAAAGGTTTACTTTCAAAAAATACAAATGCTGACCAATTTTCAAGCGAATCGGACGAAAAAAGTTGAAAATCCCGGACCTATATAAATGAGCTACATGGTGAGTACTCAAATAAAATATATTTCTAAATGTTTTTATGCATGATATTTCTTATGTTACATTGAAATTTACAAGGAAAATGTTGCACATTATTTGTACATACAAATAGATCAAAGAAACTGCATTCATGTACATAAATTGTCAGTGATATTGCAATTCAATAGTATGTTTCTTTTTGAGCTCTCCTGAATAATAATATATTTCTACCATTCAAGATGCTACTACTCATGGAATTTTGATGCTAGAACAAAACCAAAGACAGTTTTAGAATTCCTGAAACATTTGTAACAAAGTTATAATAAGTTGCATTCAAATTTGAGAAAACCAAAAAATATAAATGGATCCAAACCCAAAAATAATGGTTTGAGATGTAATTATAAAGTTTTGCATATCAAAAAAAAATTCAAAATGTTTCAATTGTAAATTATAACTTTGTTATAAATGTTTCAAGGATTCTAAAACTGTCTTTGGTTTTGTTCTAGCATCAAAATTCAATGAGTAGTAACGTCTTGAAATATACATAGAAATGTATCAAAAAAACTCATGGCTTAACTCGGGAGTTAGCCCCGTTGGTGAAATATTCGATAACTAAACCTCCCACTAGATGGCGCCACTAGTCTTAAGCTTAACTCGACGCGAGAAAACCGGATTCACTGTGCGGTATTCGACATTGACATTGTAAAGTTAATAAAGTAGATGTATTCGAAAAGTTGATTAGCGATATATGTAAAAGCTTCCCTCATAAATAAAAATTAAAAATTAAAAATAATTGTCTTACTTGTTGGGTTGGGTTGGGTTGGGTTGGGTTGGGTTGGTTGGTTGGTTGGTTTGGTTGGGTTGGGTGAGTGATACAGAGCCGTGGATGGTGTATCCGTTTTTCTTGCGTCGAGTTAAGCTTAAAACACGTGGCGCCACCTAGCGGCAGGTTTAGTTATTATAACCAACGGGGCTAACTCCCGAGAAACCCCAAACTCATTTTTAGTAAAACAAAAATAAGGCCTAAATTGAAAAAATGACAGGAGTAAATTAGGTTTACTTTCAAAGAATACATTTACTGACCAATTTTCAAGCAAATCGGATGAAAAAAGTTGAAAATCCCGGACGGTATCCTAAAGGGAATGCAAAACATATGCACAAAATATATATAAACAGTGAGTTGAGAAAAAAGTTCATGATTTAAGATTAAAGTTGAAAAAAGCAGTAGATGCTGAAAAATAGAAAGTAGAAAACAAAAAAAAATGGTAACAAAATAACAAATTCTACTTCAACAAAAGGCCTACCTAACCTTTAGCTTAGGACCTCACATATTCCCTATGGGAGCAAATGACATTTGAATATTAGTTGAAAAATAGTAAATATTTTTATATATTTATAATCAAATTCACACAGAAACAGGGTAAATCCTATAGCGCACAACGCACAAAAATTAATTCACAGTAGAACTCTAGACCTGGGACCAAACATTGACTAACACAAGTATGAAACAGGTATCAACAGTAGTAAACCAAGTCATCATAAATAAGTGCAATAACACTTCAATAAACTAGTTATTTCTTGAAAACAAGTTTACCTCACACATGAGGTTCACGAAGTATAATAGCAAGCAGTTGCTAACGAACACGGAAAAAACTGATTTCTTCCAAAAAACTCCGTACGTATGAACGCATCAAATCTCGACTCGCCAAAAGAAGGCTAAACCAAGGGCTAATAGATTTGACACAAAAATATTCACTAAAATCCAGATAAAGTATGCAACAGCGTATCCCATGGTCATGCAAGAAGTAAACCATTCCAGTTATAGTTATAAAGAAGCACACTGAATACATTGGTGTATCAACCCTAGAAGGAACTCAGCGGACGAAGTACGGCCTCAACAACTCGACTCCATTCCCTCCCGATAGAGCGAGTACAGACCGATGTTTACCCTCTGCAGTTGAATGGGAAATTTTGCATTGAGGGCAGGTGAAATTCTTTTAAAACTCAGATCAACTCATGGAAACAACACATATAAATGTTGATATAAAATAAAAACTTTAAATATTGATATATGGGGTACTTACAATCTAATGTACCGGGTGCGTACAAACGAACTCCATTCTCACCCGCATCTAAATAGCAACTGACTGACGGACGCTCTTCGAAGCGGGAACGCTACACTCGGCGAGCAGTAAGATGAGACCCTTACTTTCTTCGTGAACGCCTGGCGAGTTTTCTTGAAAGATATTCAAAATCTCATTTTTACTCATTTAAAATGTGTTTGAAAAGCGAAATTACTTTCTCGTGTGCTTACTTAAAATTTTAAATTCATTCTGAAATGCTCAAAAATGCAATTTGAGTCTCAGCAATACAAATTACCAAAGTGTGTTTCGTGGACACATGGCGTCTTCTTCCAGGATTTAATGACGTAGTTATTGTTTTCCCCACCTACAAGCATTTGAGTTCTCGTACATCAGAAGAGCTGTGTAGACAACCGAAAGAATTGATTTACATGTTATTTAATAAACATTTATCCTATTAAAATGGTAGACCAACAGCTTATTTGCAGTTTGTAATCGAAAACATTTATCCTATACCTGCGAGAAAAGTAGGCCTAAAGCGAAGCATGAACTGGAAGGAGACTAAACTCAATGGTGCATGGAACCTCGAGTTTTCTTTTGAGAAAATGGAAGTGAAAGACTATAAGTTATAAAATCCATTACGTTATGTACACATAAAGCTGAATTAGTGCAACCTCGATTACAAAGTTTTCACCTTACGAGCATTTGTAATTGAAAAGGGGAATTTACTGGGAAGACATATAATACATCAATATCATATTTACGGGAGGAAAGTTGAAAATACTTATTGGATTTTTTTTTATAAGAAACTTTAAATGTGATAAAAAATCTGTCATCGACATCCAGAATCAATTCGTCAGCTATTTGGTCCCTCCTCACACAATTAAAATGGTCCCAGAAAATGTTATTTCTGAAAACGGATTTCCTTTATCCATGATCATTCGGCATGTGACATATATCGCTTATGGGTGCTAGGCAAGTTCCGGATCTTTACGGTGTTTTGCATGACAGTTTCTCCGCTGCGAACTAATTGCTGCATTTATTCGTAAAAAGAGAAATGCAACTTGATTTTATTATACTTCATAGTGAAATGTTGAAAGTTGAAGAGGTGTTGTGAATAAAGGTTACCAGAGGATCACATTCATTCATCAATAATGAAATGAAAATTTTCATGATGTGGCTTACATACTGGCCATAATAATTTTGTACGTATAATATTCAGAGGTCCTTTAAATTTTAGCTGTACACAAATCGTCTATCTACATCATTCATTAACTACGGTAAAAAATATTTGCGCACACTACCATTCCTTTTAGAATGAAAAATAACACATCCGTTCATAACAATTTCATTACCATGGTCTCATATTCCATCCCCTAGGGAAAGTAGCTTCCTTAAAGAAAATTTGTTCCTGGAAAATTACAAATATTTTTACATAAGGTGAGGAAGTTTTACGTAATTTAACCTTCCAAAATAAGTTGCTCGTTTGCTTGCTTGCTGGGCACGCTTCACCTCAGCAATGCGAAGTGACTGTTAATTTATTTATTTCATTTAACTGCAATTTTTCAACTCTATTGGAATTTATCCATGTAGGAAATTCATTTACAACAAAAAAATAAAGTAGTTCACTGAATACCGATTCAAACTACATGTTTAAAAACAGTTTTCTGGATAAATCATAGCTTTAATTTGAAGAAAAACATCATCTTGACGGTGAGGGGCACACTAACTCACACATGATTGACGGGGAAATTCTTTAAATTATGGGCTGATGCTTCGTGAAATGGTTTCATTTTTCCTAGTCACAAAAGGAAATTTTGGCATTGAAAGACATCCCCAAGTAGCAAGAAACTATCATTTCCCTGAGTTCAGCGAAGGGAAGCCACGTTCTGTACGAGAGCAAGATGTAAGTGCAAGACACTTGATTTCCTTCGTAAGAAATATTCCATTACTGTCACGCGTAGTAACTATTAAGACAAAAAGTTTGCAGTCCCTCATGCAGTGGTGAATGCTAAATTGAGAACAGCAACGAGTGTGAGATGGCCTAACTGCCGTGGAGAAGAAGCTGATGCTCTACACGAGCTGGCCTTCAACTTGTCCTCGGGCTGTCGTATCCAGGATACTCACTTGAACGCTGCATCGCTGGGAATATTTTACTCAAATAGATTCGTAATGTAAATCAAAACTGAAGGAAGTGAATGTGTCCTTGACTTGAAAGGCAAAAGATAGTGTTTTTTAAGCTTTTACATTCGTCGATTTAACCTTTCATAATTTCGGCAGGTGTTTTATCCTCACACAGCACGTCAAGCCCTCTACTCTCCTGGCCTCACGAAATGGCTTTGTCGTCCTCAAAATAAAAAATAAGCAGAGTAGGACTCTTTTCTTGTCACCCCAAAGCACTCTAAACTTCCTACTGCATCTTAAAATAGCTGATACTCTAAATGATTGATCAAATTAGCAGTGACGAGCATGGATGGGTAAAATTTCTCATTTGATATTTTGTAGTTTATGTTGCGTGAACGCAGCGGTCGTTTCCTGCGCTGCGTACCACTCACTACCCGCACACCGCTCTCACACACAGGGACAAAGAGGGAAACCATCTTCCTTCAAGAGACAGGTATACCTGTACGCCAGCTCATACTCAGTGTACGTTGCACTCCTCAATTTCGAGTCAAGTGCAGCGTCACCTTTGTTTGTCATATAGAACTCCGAATACGATTTCATTTAGGTATCTTGCTGTCGTGCCTATTTGGGTAGGAATGAAATTAATTTTTGAATATTAACTTCATTTACACGAATGAGTGAATTAATAATTATTCTGCATCTACAGTAAATCTCGTTGGGTAATTTGATACCACCGATGTTGTACTCTTCGTGAGATAGTAGTCAAATAACTCATTTGCAGGGTTTACACACATTTAGGAGAAGCAGAACTGCACCTTATTCTTTTTTTTTCGGAGGAGAGTTTCTTAACGTTTATCATCCCTTGCAAAAGCAAATATTCAAATGTACGCTATGATAAACTATACAAACAGTGCTTATACATGATGAAGCAACAATAAACATACTCTCGTAAAGATGCACTATACTAAATCGATACGAATGAGCTAGTCCCTTCAAGGCACTCGCAGCACAGAGTTATTGGAGACGGCAATGCTTTAACACAGTTAAATTCATTCCAAATCGAAATCCAGCGATTGCTAAAATACATGTATTTCAACAGGTGGCTACAGAAAAGTATTCTTCAAAAATACTTCCTTGCGAGATTTTAGCATATTATTTGATCGTCAGGCTAATAAAAAATATATTAAGTTTATTCCTCTTTAGGTATCAGAATATCAAAGCAACGTAGCTATCTTTGATATATGAGTAAAATGTGATTATCTATGCGTGAGAAAGTGTACGTATGTATGTCTCATATAAATAAAATACTTGGTACAATGAGCATTGCGAACACTTTCAGAATATTATGCATGGTAAATCAAATTTCAATCTGCTTGCATATCGAGTAACACTGGGGTGGTAATAATTTCAAAGAACTCGCGTTGCGTAGAGACTTATACGTATAATTTTTAAAGTCATTTTGCGTAAGTTGGATATATGAATTACATACAATTAACAGTAAACGTACTCCCTAATGTAGCATGCAGTAGTTATAGAAAACATTCTAATGCGAGGGTAATATGAATGTTCTGCTCATAGAGTGGGAAGGGAGCGTTACTGTAGAAGTTCGCTAGATTCGTGTAGGTGCACTCAAAGGTAAGCTATGGCAAGGAACGCGTCAGTCAGCAAAGGGGAGGTAGCTGGAGCTCGTTCGAGGAGGGTCAGCGGGAGAGCTGGAGGTGGGGGTTAGGAAGATGCAGGTAAGAAATGTGCGTTCATGAGCCAGCGAATTCATCCTGCGCGCTGACTCTCACTCTCAATAGAGGTTTAAAAATTAAAATTTTCTATTAAAACTTTTTTTTAAGTCTTAAGTATGTTATATTTTAGACTACGGGTAATGAAAATTAGGGATTGGAGCATCTGTAAAATGTGAGGTTGACGTCAGTACGACGTGAACGCGAGAGCCGGTGCTCGAACGGTGGGGGCGATGGCGGTGAGGGTTGCCAGTTAGGGGTTTCGGAGGGGACGTGGAAAGCGGGGTAGCTTCTCGAGTGGTGGTTGTTCAGTGTTCACTACAGAAAAAAGAAGGGAGCTGGGAGGCGACTTGAGGAGGGAAAAAGAGACACTCATCACACAGGTGAGGATCACGGTAGACAAGTTCTGGATGAGCATGTTTGTTGTTCTTTACGATGTTTACTTAAACAGACATAACGTGGTTCCGTAGTCGCGCAGTAAATGTATGTAACGTACAATTGTATTTAACGAATTTAAAAGCGCTATGATATGATATTAATTAGAACACACAATCGAATATTAAAAGATAGGAAATGGCTGTTTTGTTGAACAGTGACGCTGCAAAGGCACAGAAATTCGCACCTGCACTTGCCGCCACACTGCAAGCTCATGTGAGGGCATTGTCTGAATGTCATCAGAAGGTCGCACCCACAAACGCAACTCCCTCTTCTCTACCTGGAACATAACCCAAACAGCTCAGCAGAGCTGGAAAGTGCTCATAAGTTGTGTTAAAAACTTGTAATGAGAACAAGTGGGAGAGGTTGAGGACATGTGAAATTGATGGTACTGGCGCTGCACAGCGAAAAGTACATAGGATTGTAACGCTTCATCTACAGCGGAGAGTTGCAGAGTGTTCAAGAAGTTTTGTCTTTAAATCTAGCGTGATTTCAATAACATTCCCAAACGCCACAGTATAACAAGGGAATATGCAAGTAATTCTTAACGTTATTGTATTTCATAACGTTATCAATCTGAAGTGTCAATTAGGACAAGCATAGCAACGTTCGCTGATATGAAGCCGTGGCAAAGACCCGCTCTATTATTGAGAGGCCAGGGAAATGTGAAGACGTAGCGGCTGACTAAGGAGCGGGACTCCGTGTGAAAACGTCCGACGGAGCTGCAGGTGGTAAATAAAGGTGAAGGCGGAGGCGAATATAGATAGAGATGAGTAAAGGTTGAGTGGGTGTAAACGAAGATGGGTGTAAATAAAAGTGAAGGGAATGTGGTTACTGGTGGAAGTGGATGTGAATAAAGGTGTAGGTAGATGTGAATGAAAGAGGTATGTGTAATGGTGATTATGAATAAACTGTATTTGTTCATACACAACGATAGGGTTCCACCTGGTCAATAGCGAAGTCTTTCTCAACACTTGTGCTATTTTCCTTAAGAGGACCATGGCAGAATTAACCGTCAGTACGGTTGATGTCAGCGCTATGAATTGAAATTGCTCAATTGTTGTAATTATTCGTATTGGAAATTATGAAAGATTAGTTATTGTCTATCATAACAGCCCTGATCATTACCACTATCAGCTAATAAACCAGGTAACAGCTACAAAACCTACCACCACCAAGTCCGCGCTTAACTACCTGAACCACCACCCCTACCAGTAGTCTGCGTGTAGTTACAACAACCATAACACCTTTAGCCCCACTAGTGCAAACACTCAAGGCGGGGAGGCAGGCTGTAGTGTTTGCGAGGAGGGTGTAAGGACCGCAGATCAGCAACGAGGAACACCGACCGCGCCGCGTTATCAGCCCGGCGATAACGCGATGTGCTCAGGGAGGCGTGTAGGGGGGAGGTAAATGAGGGGACAGAGAGTGTAAGAGAGACAGAAGTTAGGAGCAGGTAAGAGGAGTCTCCAAGATCAAAAATAAAACCCCAGAGAGAAAAAAGGCACAGAAAAAGAGCAGATCTGCGAAAATCAAACAGTGTTGTAATCATTTGTGTTTGAAGATATGTACTGCGATAAACTTCTAATATTGCTAGATACCATCATGACAGTCCGGCTTGTTTGGCTGGGTTCACACAGAAAAGTGTAAATAATATTACAAATTCTCAAAACACTTTGTACAAGACTGGAGACTTGTTTATTTTGCTAACAGACGTAAAATTATTCCAAATCAAGCCCCATTGACTGCGCTTTGATTGCGACTCACAATAGAAATTTCAAAAAAGACGTAAAAATTCGTATTTTCAAGAAGAAAATCAATTTAACTAAGTTATCTTGATGAAATTATGTGATTGGTGGGAGGACTTTACTCAATTATTTGGCTATTATTGGAAACAACTTGGCTGGTCATTGATACTGCAGTCATTAAAGCAATTTGTTTTTCGTGAGTTTCATGGGAGACAGTTTGATTAACTTCAGCACGTTGGAACACGAGCACTGAGCCAGGGCCCTGGAGCGCGCATTGCGTGTGGTTCTTTTCTTGGAACATGTGTTTACTTCATCAAATTTTCTTTCTTTGCGATTCGACGACCTTGATATCTTTGATTTTTAAAGTATAAATTGCTCAGCATATTCATTAGTTATTAATCGGTAATTACAGCCCGCTATGAACATACCACCATTTTAGACAATGCGAAACTCAGCTGTGCGGCGCTGCGTCACAACCCCGGTGACTCAGAGGTTACAGGAGAAGCAACAGAGCCTCAAAGTGATAGAGCCTAAGTCCTCAGTCGGAACTTGAGCTCCTGTCACTCGTCTGATTAGCTGCGGAGTTCGAGACTCATTTCATCTCTCAACTCTGCACCCGCTCTAGCCGGCTACAGTGACAGGAACCTGTGTGGAGTGAGAGGGATGTGTGGAGTGAGAGGGATGTGTGGAGCAGGAGGGATGTGTGGAGTGAGAGGAATGTGTGGAGTGAGTGGAATGTATGAAGTGAGAGGAATGTGTGGAGTGAGAGGAATGTGTGAAGTGAGAGGGATGTGTGGAGTGAGAGGGGTGTGTGGAGTGAGAGGGATGTGTGGAGCAGGAGGGATGTGTGGAGTGAGAGGGATGTGTGGAGTGAGAGGGATATGTGGAGTGAGAGGGATGTGTGGAGTGAGAGGGATGTGTGGAGTGAGAGGGATGTGTGGAGTGAGAGGG
>JACJUY010001831.1:25127-47843 GCA_014220935.1 Platorchestia sp. MABIK | reverse complement strand
GAGAGGGATGTGTGGAGTGAGAGGAAAGTGTGGAGTGAGAAGGATGTGTGAAGTGAGAGGAATGTGTGGAGTGAGAGGAATGTGTGAAGTGAGAGGAATGTGTGGAGTGAGAGGAATGTGTGGAGTGAGAGGGATGTGTGGAGTGAGAGGGATGTGTGGAGTGAGAGGACTGTGTGAAGTGAGAGGGATGTGTGGAGTGAGAGGGATGTGAGGAGTAGGAGGGATGTGTGGAGTAGGAGGGATGTGTGGAGCAGGAGGGATGTGTGGAGCAGGAGGGATGTGTGGAGCAGGGAATATCTGTGCGCTGGGTCCACCAAACAGATCAGACAGAACATGGCAACACGATCGAGCAGAGCGGCCCATTCTCAGCCTGCCACCCAAGTCCCTTGTCATTAGACACCAATCACGCACAGTCACCGGAGTAGCAGCAGAGGAGAAATAACGACCTCTTTACAGTCATTAATTATCAAGCGCAGGTACCAGAACATATCATTATAAGCGGCCGTTTCACAAAAACGTGTGTATTGGTGGTTTTATTTTTTTTTTATTATCAGCTATATTTGAGCCGTTTTAAGGTCTTTTAACATTCCATGTTGATAGATGAGGCATTACCATGGTATCGTAAATACAAATATAAATACAAACTTTACTTCTGATAAAGTTTAATCAATTACGCAAACAAGATTTCATTTCTTCACATCTAAGTGGAATTCTGACCATCTCATAAACTTTTGAACACTCGTTGGTTTCTAGCACAATGATGTTCAAACCGATTTTTGAACGTACCCACTTTCAGCAGTAACAATATTTTCCGACAGTAGGTTCTAGGGTTACTAAGTACTGTACATAGGTGCACTGTTCAAGGGTCAGAACATCTCAAACTTGCATTAGCTTACTTTTACGTCGAAAGATGTCAATCAAGATGCTATTTCCGTGCGACTAATTTTTTATAAGACTTGACATTTTTATAAATAAAAATCTGAAAGTATTGACTACTGTTTTTCTCACTCACTAAACAGGGCCTTCCATTGTGTAAAGAAAATCTTCAAGTTTTTATTCGAATTCGGTAGCCCGCCAAAGAAATTTTTCTGACTGATGGAAAATTTTCTGTAAAACTAACTGCTTTCGCATCCCACATGCCCGCCTCCCCGGCGAGGTATTTGCGTTCAGTTCCCCAAAACCATAGCAAATTTGCCTTTCTCAACGTCCCAGCCTCTTGGCTCGTTTTCCACCCTCAGTCAGCCTCTCGCCTGACGACCTTTGAATTGTGGAACTCCGTGGTTCAGTCGAAAAAAAATCAAAAACATCCATAAAAACACTGCTCTACCTAGAATTTCCAAATGTCGCTGAAAAAATAAAATGTTCAAAAGTACGGTGGACAAACGCCTGCTGAAGTAACAATGACGATTCATTGTTAAGTTTCAATAATTTTTATAAGTGATGCAGCACGTTCTGTATATTCTGGAAGCGCATAATATAAAACGCTTCAGGAGGTGAGAGGAATGGACAAGCATATTTCATGAACAACTACTGGATTTTTTTTCATGACAACTCCAAATTTGCGACTGCGTTTAGAGTAAAGTTATTCTATTACAAAAGTCAGTATGTCATATATCTACAGTATTACCAAAATTATCGTCTAAAAAGATTCGAAGTAAACTGCGAAACGTAAAGGGCTTCTACCTGTGCAGCTAAATGAAAAGAAATTACCAGAAGCAACTGCAAGATTGGCAGCGCTGTGAATTTGGCGAGTTGATGCCTAGGCTATTGGGAACAGTTCATTCTCATCCCCTCCTTCAGTGACGCTCCGTTCTCTTGTGCGGCTAATTGGACGAGCGAACAGAAAACAACAGACTTGAGTGGCTCGATCACTCATGGTCTCCGTTTTTGAAGTCTAAAGAAGAATATTATCGTTATGTATGATAAATGAGTAATATTCGTTAATGATATTAAATGTCTCCAATCCTTACATTGAATATTTCCTGATCTACATCAGGAGACTAGGAGACATCAAAGCAGCAATTTGTTAAATATCAAATTCGATAAAATAATAAATTATTATCTGCCGTCTCATAGTCTCACTGGATCTTTTCCAGATAAGCCCGCCACTTATGCAACCAGTAGCGCAGCCAGGGAGGAGAGGGGGGGGTATTGGGGGGCAGTTTCAGTTGCTGTTTTATGTAAAATAATAAAAATATTGGTCATAATTAATATCTGGCCCCTCTGAATTTATTTGTCGGGGGGGCCAGATATTAATTATTTGAATTCCGTATTGGAATTGTTATGGCTAGCGATGTGGCATTGAGCATATTGCATATATATGCTTTTGAGCATATTTTAGATTGCATAAAAAATGCCCACATGCAAATATGCAATGTGGGCATATCGCTTATTACCCTCGGAACAGCATAAAATATGACGAACATGCACGAATAACTGTAAGTCTCAGTAAGCCGAAATCTAGTAAAACCTTCCCATTACTTTTAAATTCTTTTCGTTTTTTCATCCTATTTTATATAGTAATTCTTTTTGTGTAATTCGAACAATTTTTTAAATTGAAATTTTTCGTAAATCAATTATAATTGCAAGGTGCTACAGCTACTTCAAAAGTTAATTTTTATTTTTGCAGGAATTAGCACTGAAATTTCTAGATATACCTTATGATGTGTATTTGAGATTAGAACGGCTAGTAGTGATCTATAACCATGCCGAAGGTGAACAAGTCAAAAGTATCATTTCTAGACTACTCCAAGGAATTTGAAGATTTTCAAGCCGAGGAAGGATTTCTCTATGGCATTTATTGCAAGAAACAGATGATATATAAAACTGTTTTCCTCATTCAGAACATGTTTGAGAAGTTTTGCACTGTACAAAGTTTGAGTTTTTAAATATCATCACGTAGAACCATGTTGGGCTTAGTTCATACTTTATTAAATTATTGTTATGGAAGGATATGTATTGCTCTTACATAACTACTCACAATGTCTGAAATGGAAAAAAACTGAATTCAAAACTGCGACTATATAAAGCGCATAAATAATAATGCAGGGAATAAATCTAAAAGATTTCTAATATTGCGCATTGACATTTGATATGCATATGGTACAAATAGGATTTTGCGTGAGTCTGTAGTTTCATTTTGAATACTTTTTTCTGGTGTCCTGTTCGCGGAGGTATTTGGTTACTCAACATTTGAGAACTGCAGGGCATATAAAAACAAAAAACCCTTCACCAGGAAAGTCGCAACAATGTTTCTGTAATCTCAGCTCACATCCACAGTCAACCTGTTCAACCTGAGTCGGATGAACCCGAGTCTGGTAATCCCGTATTAAGTCAAATAGAATCTGGCGAAAATGGATTGAGGCAATCAGAATTTTGTAGACCAGGATGTACTCAACCAGGCCCGAATCAACCAGAACCAAATCAAACTGGCCCGAGTGAGCCAGGGCCGAGTCAACGTGGATCTAGACAACCTGGACCTGGCAATTCTGATGCTCACATACGTATGGTACAAGCCTAACAAGTCAGATACTCACTACATCTTCGCGCTATGTTCGTAAAAGATGTTCCACATTTAATGCAGAGTTGTGCACCGCCTTAGTTTCTAGTGACATACCTCTTCACAAATTGAGTAATGTTCATTTTAGGAATTTTCTTTCCGAATGCACCGGCAAAGAGATTCCAGATCAAACCCCATTGTGGAAATATTACTTGTCAGATATGTATAAGAATAAGTTGAACTCCCTTCAGCGAAAAGCTGCCGGTCACAAAATATGGGCCTCGCTGGATGAAAGTACTGATGTTGAACAACGATGTATTGTTTGTTTTGTGTTCGGTGTTTTGGATATACAGTCTGAACAGGACAAATGCTACTTGGCTAACGGTGGAATTTAACCAGTCATCAACCAATCGTCTGTGGCCGCATTTTTCACAGATTCTCTCCAGGTTATATGGCTTGAGCAAATTCTGAACAAAGACGTACTTCTTGTGTGTGCAGAATCTGCAGCGTACATGATAAAAGCTATGACCGGATTACAAGTTCTCATTCCAAAAATGATTCACATAACCTGTTTAGCTCACGGTCTTCACAGATTGGCGGAATTGGTGAGAGTCCTGATGTGAATCGATATATATCTGCGGCGAAAAGCGCATTCGTCAGAGCACCTCAGAGAGTGCAACAATTCAAGGAACTTGATCCGAACACTTCCCTTCCTCTAACACAAATTGTGACGAGATTGTGTACTTGGTTGAACGCTGTCCAATATTGCACTTCGCATTTCGATGAAGTACACTCTGTGTTCATGTCCTTTGAAGTTTGAACAAGATGAAGCGCATAGCATCAAAGAGTGCCAGAATCTATTGGAAGACTCTCAATTACCAGCAAGTCTTGCATTCATTGATAGCACATTTTCTGTGGTAACCTCTACATTTAAAAAGCTAGAAACACAGGGACGTCCTATTTCGAGAGCAAAACAATTAATGGATATCGTAGAGGAAACATTGAAGAACAGATAAGATATAAGGTATTACCAAAAGTTAACATGCATTTTGGTCATAACCAAAGGTTTTGAAAAGATAAAAACAATCAACTCAATTTTGATTCGTGAGAGCTCTGACGTAATAGATGACTCCATTAAGGAATATTCCCCTTGCGAACTTACTTGCTTCACCTTTGCTCCTCTTGTTTTTTGCGATGTCGAGCGGATGTTTTCGCAATGTAAAACTTTGCTGGCAGATAATCATAGAAGATTTGTCTTTGAAAATCTCAAATACCATGCAATTATTAAGTGCAACCCTCAAATTTGATGCTAAAAAATATTCTTCGTATTAAAGAGATGCTAAAAAATATTCCTTGCATTCATGAAAACTATTACTTCAGAATCAAACTTGGATTAGATTACTTTTTTTTCGTTCGTTATCATCGTCCTTAGTTCGTTCAGATTAGAATTGTTACTGTTTCAAAATGTTTGTATTCAGATGAATCATAAAACTTAGTTTAGAATAGGAGCCACTTAATTATTAGTAGAAAATAACGAAAGAAATTGTTTCTATGTATGAAGTACACTGTACTCTGTATCATTGTTTCTGTATAACCGTCCTCACAAAAAATGTAAATTTGGAGCTTTTATAGTGAAGCACATATGTGCATGCATATTTTTGCTTAGCAAATAATAAGCGCTTCCACATTTATGCATACAGTATAGCATATATGCATCGAGTGTATCTGCATATTTTATGATTTTGCCAGCACAATTCTTGCCGAAGCTTTCATATTTTATGCTGGATATGCGCTACAAAAATGAGCAAATATGCAGCATATTTTATGATGCATATTGTCACATCCCTAGTTATGTTCCCCTCAGGGAGATAAAACTATTGTATCTATGAGAATTGGCCCCCCCAGTTGACAATGTGAGGGCCCGAGCTAATGGTTAGGTAGGCTTTCTTTTTGTTAAAATGACATAGGTTTTTGCTTTGTTACGGACCAACTTTTTTTCGGTTCACTACTGTCCTGTTTTTTCAACACCTACTACTTTCTTCTTCAACTTTGATCTTGTTTCATGAACTTCTTCCTCATCTTACTGTTTCTATGCCCTTTCTGCATTGATTCCACGTTCCCTGAACTCCATACCAAATGGTGCCTTCTTCCTTCCTCTCTTTGGATCTCATTTGTTGAGGATAGGTAGGCTTAAACTAACTAATAAACTAATAATCTAATCTAATCTCCTAGCTATGTTCTAGGATGGTCGTAACGACCATCCTAAAACAGGAAGCAGGGAACCCATAACAATTCCGATACAGGGCCCGGTACTTCAGTTATTCCAGTTATATGAACAACATTTTCAGCTCAAGATTACTGTTGCGTTTAGATGAGGGGAGCAGAGGATGACCTGAAAGGGTTTGCCAAAATAAATGCCCGAGAGTAGTGAGCTATCCGTGCACTACCGGATATCATCTCATTTTCCTACTAGATTAAAAAAACAGACAGGGTGAGGTTAATGTCAGATGAGTGAATTTTGGTTTAACTTGAGTAAAAAAGAATTTTCTTCAAGTCCACAATGTCAAATATTTAAACAAACAGGTTAAACAGTTAAGCAAACACATTTTGTGTGATCCGAACAGAGTGACTCTCGTTTACATTTCTTTATTCCACTAGAATTTTCACCTCGAGACTTAGATTTTTCTCTAAGATTTACAACACAAAAAGGCACGCGTTTGTTCCATGGTGGGCACTGTGACAGAAGCGCCAAGAATGTGAACGTGACGACAGTTCTGTTTCGACTGAAAGTAGTTTGAGAAACGCTCCGCACAAAAAAGATTTCAATGGAATGAACCTTTTATCTTGAACAAATGACTTGTTTCGGACACAAACGTGAACATACAAAGATGGTAATAAAAAAAATATTCTCCAATGAATATAATCTCTAATACACATTTTGCACCGTAAAACACACGTATGGTAATTTTTCCGCTTAAATTACAAAAAATAAATTAAAGCTTAGCCGGCGTCAGAGCCGAGTACGGAGGACTGCTCTGTTGCCAGCAGGAAACCGTAGGCTGTAGCAGCTGCAGCGACTCCTGAAGCTCAGTTTCAACACTGTAGCCAGGATACTTACCTTATATAGGGACCACGTGGTTTCGTGTAACACAAAATATTGAAGGCCTACCACCCCTCACACGATAATTCACGAATGTTATCCAGTGTCTAGACCAATAGGATGTTATCTCGAGTAAGTCAAACGTTTAAGTCAAAAGTCTCGAGTAAGTCAAAATGTGCACGCACTACTACAGGACACTAGGACAAGAAAAGCTATCGCCATTGTTCAGCTAGGTTGTCGTTTACAGTGTCAGAACATCGAAATTTTACCAAATCAAGATTATCTACGTAGTAACGTTCTTACGTAAGTTTAGTAGGTTTTAAAAACCCGAATTTTGCAAAGAATTTCAAACACGTCACTATAAGACCAACCTTGGAGGAATTCTTTGTATTAACAGGACACGCAGATAAGCTTAAGAGTCCGACTAGTGGCTTAAATGAATAAATGCTGTTAATACGTGAAACCTACAAGTAATTTTTTTACATGAAGTCAATAATACAAAAAATCCATTTCAAATGAAGATTCAACCCACATACTACAAAAAATGCGCGTGCATTTTTTGTAGTCCCGTACTCCACTCATTACCACCCCTCTCAGTTAAGCTGTAGAAGTCGTTGCAATGGTGGAACTTTGTGTTGTACACCGTTTTTGAGATTAAAACACTTTTTATATTGCTAAAGCAGTAACTCGAATCAGGGGGACTGCACGTTCACGTCCAACACGAAGCTTTGTTCAAATGAGAACACACTCAAGCACCTGAAACTTCTTGTACTGAACCTCAACTACTGCAGTCCCAAGTGAACTATAGGGAAAAATTCCCGCTTAACTAAAATTAAGCAAGACCAGAAAAGACGAGAGCATGTACAGGGAGATCCATTTCGAGTCGCGCTACCAACGTGTGTCAGGGATGCAAAATATTCGATTCGATGTTAGCTTAAGCCTCCCTAATGGCAAAAAAGGCGTTCCAAAGAGGGGATGGAGGATGGCACCATTTAGTATGGGCTTAGGGAACGCGGAATTTACGGGCAAGGGGCTCAGAGACCGTAAGTCAAGTAAGCAGCTCCTGAAACAAGATATAAGTTGAAGAAGAAAGTAGGAGATGCTAAAAAACAGGACAACAGTGAACCTAAAAAGATAGTCCTTAACGAAGCAATATCATTTATACCAACATATAGAGAGCCTATTTAACTCCCAGTTCGGGAACTCATATTTTCCTCCTGGGAGTGCTAATTCCTATAAATACAATAGTTGTATCCCCCTGAGGGATACGAAAGTACAACACAAAAATTCAGGGATAAACTGTAACAAGCTATTTCGCCAAAGATATATTCAAGAGGAAATGCAGCATGTCTGAAATTTGCATTCAGGGTTTTGCTCGCTGTAGCAATTGCAGTGTCTCGACAGTGGCGACGCAGCGCGCGAACGAAGAAATAATTTATGAATGTAACAGACGACGTTGCAAAGAAGGGAGTTCAGGCAGAAGGTCGGGAGCTCGATGCGTTCGTTGACGCAAACGGAATAAATGATAAGGTAAAAGAAAAATTACAGCTATCTTACTGCAAAACTAGACACAGAACAGCCTCACATAGGCGATGCTGACTGTGCGGTAGGAAGAGTCACACATCTGAGAAAACTCATTTCTATTAAACATGCCGGTGAGAATATTTCAAAGAAAGACGGTCAAAAATCTCACTTCTTACTAACGATGGTTACACGATTTACAAAAGTCTAATGATAGCTAAAGTTTAAAAGGAAAGAACATTATAAAAGACCAATGATCTGAATTGGAGATGAAATAGAAGTTACTCAGAACAAGGCCATGTTTCAGGGCTGCAGAACTCGACACTGAAATCGAGAAAAATATCAATAATACAACTGAACACTCGTCTATGAAGAATTGAGCGAAAAAGTGAAAATTTGACTTTTGAATTATTTCAGTTGAGAAAATCGTAGGAACCCTAACCCGGAATTTTCCGAAGTAAATTGTCCTAAAATTTGAACAAGCACTTAGTATGCTGAGCGCACAACCGTCTCATTAAAAACACGTCTTCAGCCGTAATTACATTGCTAACTTTAATAACAAGACTATGCAGTCGACTGCGTCAATATAGGCCACTTCAGCTGCCTCACTGACAGAAATGTTCTCTTGAAGTGTTCATAATAAAAAATTTCATCCCTGAAATGCGCAATTCGTACTCCGGCACCAACTAAAACTTTATGTCTTCAAGAATCCCATGTTTGCCAGTGAGCAATGAAGGAAGCAGTCGCGAGTACGAATATCACATTGGGCGCTAGAAATGGATCTCCCTTACTTTCTACACCTAATATTGCAGTAAAGGACAGAAAGAAAATAAGACCCGAAAGAGATGCCATGCAAACAAACGTTGTAACACGCTCATGAAACTTCAACATCTGTTAGCAACACAGAGCTGCTATACCTTCAGACAGCGTCGTGCTTCACCAAGTATAAATTTCTAAAAGATACTTTCATAAAGTGACGAGGACTTCAAATTTCTTAGAAGATCTTGCCTCAAATACATTACAACACTCGAAAAGGGTCACCAAAAGCACGGTGGGTATTTCTGTTACACTGAGAGAAATGCACACCTTATATACTTAAAACTTACGTTTCATTTCAACAAACAAAAGGTTCAAAGAAAAAATAGACCGCGGAAACTTTAAACCTCCAATCAACCAAGAAGTTGTCACTCATTCAGCTCACACTGAGACCCAAGTAAAACGAAGTCACACAAAAAAGTAGGAAGACGACCAGTGGTCGTGTTATGCAGAACTCGCCGCCCAAGACAGACTAGGCATGGCATTACAATGACAGCACAACACTCTTTTGCTGTCGGGGCGTGTGCGAGTGCGGCGGTTGCCTCCTTATCCAGAGGGTTTCCCCACACACAAAAATTCAAGAAGTTTAATTATTTCATCTAAATTTGGAAGCGTCACTCAAGGACAAGAAAAAGAGTTCTTTTCTTAGGCAAGTGTTGAATTTCCTACAAAGCAAAGCAAGTTTCGCACAAAAAACAACAGATACAAGTGATTTTAGATTTTAGCAAATTGTGCCATGGTGAGCCAAGTTCAACATAGTTCTAATGTGTCTTCAAGGCAAAGAAAAATCAGCTCACAGAACCAAGGAACTGCCAAGCTTATACATGTTATTGACATTTAAAAGCGTCGTCAGGTGCACAAGAGGCACTCGACTCGAACTTCGATTTTGGGCATTTTAGTAAAGGTAGCCATTTGTTGGACACATTAGCAAACAGAGATTCTTGCTACCATTTTATCTTGAATAAAATAACGGGTAAAGAAAAAGGAAACAAGATAAATTGTTCTCGATAAGATGAGTTACATACAAACAAGATATAACAGAAGAAAGAGAATAGAAGAATAACACAATGAAACGGGAAGGCTAGAAGAAAGAAACAAGGATAAAAATGCAGTGTGAAGGTCCGGAAGAGAGGCTGTGCTGCGGTTTTAATGACAGGCAGATAACGTAGGAGCACGTTATTGCTCAGTTATAAGTTAGGCCCGTAGGTTAGGCTTACGTTCGAGGACAAATAAACTCACGTGACAGGTACAAGCTTAACCCGTAACTAGTAAACGCAGTGATCAATGAAAGTAATTGTAGAGCTACCAGATTTTCTATGTACGTGGTTGTAGCGGTAAAGCTGACGGTGAAAGTTTTTCTTCCGATTTAATTTCATGGTTTTTATAGCCAAAATTCAAATTAGTGTTTTTGAAATTAAATTTGAGAATTTTCCACACAAAAAAACAAGAATCATAGCCAAGTCAAACGAAGAACATTGACTGCCAGCTGTACCGAAGCAACGACGTAAATCGTTGAAAATGCTGCTCGGGAACACCACGCAGGAGAAAGAGGCCGAGCCACAACACAAGCAACACCGACGCACAACGATGGCCTGGTAACTTGCGAGGACAGCACAGCAGTGCTACTAGAATGGCCCCACCAACTCAAGCTCCCTCCCTCACTCGTAACCATTCCACAGGGAAGTCTGTGAGGCAATGCGTAATTACCAACGGTTCTGACGTATTTTCCACTTTTCTCGGGTCACCCGAACAAGATCAGTCTTCAGCAAAATTTCAAAAATGTAAATTGAAAGAGTGAAAGAGGGGAAACTAAACTGAAGAATTTGATGAAAGAAATTTAGAGACAAAATAAATGAAACACGAAGAATGAAACTGAATACTCTAAAAAAACGGAAATGTTATGAACATGTGAGCCACTTGAAATAAAAGCAGAGAAGACCTATGAAAATATGCAAAAATTGGATAGAAATACACTTAAATCGCGAATACAGAACTGAACTATAAAACTCATACAAAAAAGAAGGTAACAAAAAATATATAAAATTCACGAACCACAAAAATACACACTACACACGAATACATACGAAACGGAAGCGTTTTTTGCACC
The DNA here is from genome assembly GCA_014220935.1 of Platorchestia sp. MABIK. NCBI lineage: Eukaryota > Metazoa > Arthropoda > Malacostraca > Amphipoda > Talitridae > Platorchestia > Platorchestia sp. MABIK. Next base: position 36,800 of record JACJUY010001831.1, on the reverse strand, counting down.
AGCAGAAAGCCAAAACCAGTAAGAATACTGTACAAAAGCGCAACAAAATCCACGAAAAATAGAAACAAGAACACTAGACACAAACGCAAAGCATTATACAGCAGGGAAGCGACCAGAAATAAGCGGTGCATAGATTTACACACAGAAAGGATACGTAGCTCGCCAGCTACATGCCGTATCTACATGTATCGATAAAAAAATAACGATTAACTGAAATAAATTAAAAAGCTTTCCAATTAAACAACTTAAAAGGCCTGCTGGTGAAGCGTAGCTATGATACATATTGCGTGGATAAGCACACACTAGAACATCGTCAGCGGAGAAGTTTAGTTGTGCATCCATCTAGTCTGCAGTCCCTAGCACGCGAGAATGATTCCGAGCCTCTCAACAATTTCAGTGTAACTTGACATTGCCTCATTGTATGCACAACGCTGTACTCCTTGAGGTCATACAAAAGCATGCTTCTTTGAATTCTAGATTCCAGGATATGAAAGTATACATCGAAACAAAAGTAAACAAAACCTGATAGCAAAGAGTTAAAATTGATTGAGATAAAGTTGAGATTATTTTAGCGCTGCGTTTTAACATCTCATATTACAGTCAAGCACCTATTACCAACATTAAAATACAGTTTGAAGATATGGAGATTATAATATATACTATGAATGGATTAACTTTAGCACGCACGTAACTACTTACTCAGTTTGCCACTGTTGTTCGAACACAAGGAGAAAATTCTCTTGTAGGCAGTCATGATACGGCGAGACGCTTCAGCCGCAGCTAACTACCAAGTCTAACTTTTTCGCCACCTGCATGCATGTTTTTCGCCGCCCACGTAATTAAGTCGCTTGGGCGGCGAAAAACATGCATGCTTCGGCGAAAAAGTTAGACTTGATAGGTAACTGTACGAGAAAAACTAACTAAAAAAATACTACAGAAACTGGGTACATGGCTAGCACTTGCAGAGAAAGAATCATTGATGTAGTGGCGACAATTGACAAGCTGTCTTTTCTTTTGGTGTCTACATTGACAAACTCAAATGAAGATTTTCCCCACTCACAGTGGTCTACGAAACACATGCGACAAAATTGCCCAATTTTTACATTGGTGAGTCCATCTACGGAGTGTTCTCGTTGTAAGCTGAGACGCGGAGACAGGTTGTAGTCAGGATACAGAACCGAACCGGTTACCGAAGGGCGGTGAACAGGTTCAAGGCAGACTTCGATTCCTGGAAACAAAAAAAGCTTTGTGAACTCAAACTTCCAAACGCATTACACACGTCAGTTTCACCTTGATACCTAGACCATAAAAGAAATTCAATGAAAAGTATGAATCACAACAAAACTTATTAACATCTACTTCAGTTGTCTATAATGAGGATATTCCAAAAGCACATTGATATCCCTGACCTTTTGACTTCTTGCTTTACTGAAGACGTTCCAGAAGCGAAGTGTCTCGTCCCCAGCACCAGTGACGATGGCCTCGCCGTCAGGAGCCATGGCGAGGTAGAGCACCCTGTAGCTGTGCCCCGTGAGCTTGGCCACCTGACACAGGGAGGGGTACCGCCACACCAGGATTTGGTTCTGGCTGTAGCCGTGCGTTGACACCTGCACCAAGTAATGACCCGCTAAATACACGCCCGCACCAGCAGCACTGCATCATATTTTAACGCAAATCTACGATCGAGAAATTATTATTCTGTATCTACAATATAAACACGAGCATGCTCGTCGACGGTGGTGGGTCAAATAAGGCGCTCAGTTGCAGCAGATAATGCAGCAGCCCTATGAAGCGTCTCCAGTTAATCAGCGAGAACAGTCACACCCGATAAAAAGGTTAGGACCTCAGAGAGAAAAATGAAAAAAAATTGAGTCGAAGATCGAACAATAGCTGCACTTGGGATAATTTCATTTCCTATTATTTTAATGGTAAAGAACATGCATAGGTTTTATTTTCATTTACACTCATACCTCGGTTTTACAGACAAAAAGGAGGAAATCCCTGTCTGATAGTCCCGATTGTCCGAAGCATCCGACAGATACGGTACGCTACGTGTGGATAATATCAACAATAACATTACAAAAGAGAAAGAGCTGCATTTTTAATCACGGACGCGCCATTTTCCAACTTCCTTATCAACTCAAGTTTCTGTGCCACGGTTAAATTCACCCTCTTCTTTTTTCCACTGAAGCTCCAAATGACATGGTGAAGGAATATATATCACTGGTCAGCACAACATAGAAAAAAGGGGCAAAAATTGAGAGCAATGCGATGCAGGTGCTGAAGAGTGTTGTCAACAATGCGACTGCCCGCCACCTAGTGGTCAGTTTTGGAACTAACGGACTTTGTTCATGGTGCGCTCGACTTACAAATAAAATCGGTAGCTCAAGAATTTGTCCGTAGAATCCAAAATCCGCTAAAACAGGGTCCGTGAAACCGAGGTATGAGTGTTTTTTACTTATCTTTATTTTATGTTTACTCTGAAATCAAATAACTATTTTGCTCAAAAAATGAAAAAAGACAAATGGAACACTTGAAATCAAAGTAATTGAAAGGCTCAGGTTCTTAACTTCTATCAGAAAAACGAAGTCTCTTAAGCGCATTGATGAGGATAGGCACTAGGGAGCCAAATTGAAAGTATAAAGAACAGAGTAACTCGCACATAAGCGTACTCGTAGAAAAAAGGAAACACTATTAGTTGGAGTGGTGTTACCTTTGATAAAGTCACATTAACCACTATTGCAGTAGATGCGCGATTCAAGAGTATTTCAGTGTTGACTTGAGAGAATACCTCATTGTGATCTGGCACTTTTTGTAACATCGGGGATTACACGCATAGATTGCTGTAATTTCAACATATATGAGAAAGAACAAATTATTACAACATTTTAACAAAAATGCTGTACAAAAATAAGACGAAAATATGCGAAATTGCAGTAAACTTGAAATAAAAAAAAGAATGCTATAACAGGAAGCAAAATTGAAAGTATCAACGACACGCGTTTTGCCCTCTAAATAAATCTTGCTTTCTCATAGCAAGTGCCAAGAAGCAGGGACTGACCAGTTCGGAGGCGTGCTTGCTCCAGGCGAGGTTGCAGACCTGTGAGCCGGTGTCGACGGCCTGCAGAGGCTGGCAGGTGAGCGTGTTCCAGAAGCGGATGTGGCGGTCTGCCGTGCCGCCCCCGCTGGCCAGCAGCCCGTGGTGGTGCGGCGACCACGCGATCGCTGCACAGTGCACGTCACCATCACGACCAAGTCCTCACGTTGTGCTCAGTGCAAGTTATGCAGTATAATAATTCGGGATTGTGGCAATGTTTTATCCCATTGGTGCAAAGTTTAATGGTTCTACTGGAATGTTTAATGGTTTCAGTGCAATGTTTAATGGTTCTAGTGGAATGTTTTATGGTACTAGTGCCATGTTTAATGGTACTGGTGCGATGTTTTATGGTACTGGTGCAATGTTTTATGGTATCCTCCTGCAATGTTTTATGATACTGGTGCTATGCTTAACGGGTTCCAGTGCAATGTTTTATGGTATCCTGGTGCTATGTTTAATGGTTTTAGTGGAATGTTTTATGGTATTGGAGGACTGCTTCATGGTACTGGATGAATGTTTATCCAATGGCGTTGGCGAATTTTTTATGGTGATTATTTTATAGTACTGTTGAATGTTTTGATGATATTGATGGATTGTTCTATGCAATGGTAAAGATTTTTCATTAACAGTATTGGGCCTTTTATGAAATGTCAGAGAAGTCTTTATACTTGATGAATTGAGTAAAAGCATTGGGAGTAACTTCACTATTGCTGAAGTTCACAAAAGTATAACACTTGAGTACGAAACAAATTCATACATTCAGAATTTTGGTAAAATGAAACTCTATGTCCCCCCCAGCCCAATGATTGATTGCATTTACACTATAAGAAAAATGAAGTTCCCTCCTGTCATTCTCATAAAGAGCACCCCACACCATCATGCTGTGTATGTGGTTAGTTTTCCTCGCGCACCTGAAGGGCTGATCAGAACACACCACTGAGGCACCCAACGAGCCTGGAACCACACCAGACTAGATATCACCTTCCATCATTAATCTGATATCCGATCAGAGTTTGCATCAAATTCCCCTCCCCCGACAGCAATTGTTTGTAAATTTTATGAGCCATTAGGCTCGTAATCTATTTTGTATGCTACTCCACACACAATCCAATTTAGAAAACCTCTGTTTAATTGAGTCAAACTTGCTATGCTATTCGAACATGTTTAGTTGAGCTATGAACGTAAAAACTGACAACTGCTTCTTAGGATGCTTTCCTTTTTTTCATTTTATTGCAACAGATTAGCATTCACAGGGTTTTGGCCATATGGTTAAGTAGGTCTTGCTTTTCTTGTAATAGAATAGTTTTTTTTTGTTATGAACTATCTTTTTTGGTTCACTGCTGTCCACTTTTTGGTACTTATTACTTTTTCCTTCAACTTGTCTCTTTCAATTTTGCTATTTCTAAGAGCAGGATGAGGAAACACACCTTGAGCATGGATTCCTCGTTTCCTTGATTACACACTAAATTATGTGTTCCTCCTTCTTCCCTTGGGAACACCTATGCTTTGGTTAGGGAGGCCTAAACTACTGATTTTATCTGAACTAATAACATTGTTGGGTTAGCTTCCCGTATTTCTCCAGAGCTATGAAAGATGAAAGTGAATTACTGAACATGTGCGTCACATGAATGCAGTAATTGTCACATGAAGTAATTTCAGTTGCTTTGCCAGTTTCATAAATTATTTACTCCATTCCTTGCATTCAGGAAACTGTAACATGATCACTAAACATGTGACAAGGAAAGGTGGGTAGTTCTCTCTCAGCATGAAATACTTCTAAATACTTGTAGATACATTAATATTCTGAATCCATTAAACGAAACAGATTTCACTTCTACCTTTGGCATTTTGTGAACCCAAACAGAAGACTTCGTATCAATCACACAGCTCAGTGCTCAGAGTTCCTCGGTGGTGGAGTGAGAGAATGAAAATTGTATTTTACAGGTTGTAAATGACTAAATAGCTTGGGCGGCTCACCAAGTGTAGCGTGTTGCTGAACAAAAGAACAAAGCAGGCCCTGGCAAACTACGCCATCAAACGAAGTTTCCTTTGTTTTCTAATTTCTCAACTTTACAAAACAGATGAAGTTCATCAAGTGAGAAATTGAAAAGAAATTCACTCAACATTTCTTTATTGGAACACTGATACTGAAAAGTACCACTGGTCTCATGGTACTTTTCAGAGATCAGTTTCCGGAGTGCAGGTGAAACAATAAATTATGATTGCGATGCTCCGCAAATGTACAAAGAGGGTGTTATACATACTTTAATAAATAGAGCTTATAAGGTGTGTAGCAGCTGGTCAAGCTTTCATTCAGAAATGGTTCGAGTTAAGCGGTTGCTGGTTAACAAAAATTTTCCTAATACTCTCATTGATAGAACTATTGATAATTTCTTAAACCGAACCTTGGGCAATAAAAATCATCCTGAACTGAATTCACGCAATGTTAGTATCTTTTATGAAAACCAAATGCACAAGAATTACAAAATTGATGAACAAGTTTAAGAACATTGTTAAATCTTTTGTTTAGCCAGCAGATCCGGATACGTCAATTAAAGTCTGTGTATATTATAAAAACCGCAAAATTAGTGACCTCTTAGTGAAAAAAATATGTCTGCATCCAGGGTTATTGATCTGGACAGAGCCAATGTAATTTACCAATTTAAGTGTGACAGAAGAGAATGCAAGTCTCTTAATAAAATATAAATGTTACATTGGCTTGACCAGGATGACCCTGAGGCAAAGATGCGAGGTGCCCATAAATACCAAGGTTCTATTTTCTACCATTTCCGCATTGACCACAGTTGCAAGCCATCAAATGAAGATCTATACCCTAACACAAAAATTTTATAAAACGTAACTAAAAATGAGCACATTCAAATTATAGAAGCGTTACATATCCATAAACTCAAGCTTGCTCTCAACGAAAACAAGAATGACTTTTTTGCTCTAAAATTATTTACTAAAACCGCAGCTTAGAAGTCTGAGGCAACTGAACGTCCGGTCATTTCGCCCCTATCGCTTGTCCAATGAGCATCTAGAGTGTGCAATACTGTTACTGTACCTGATCTCGTGTATATATATACTTTTGTTGTGCAAACTTTATATCTAGTCATTTATAAAATATTTTTGTGCTGTGATTTCGATTTCAACTTCGATACTAGTCTCATATAGCTTAAGAATTAGATTTGCATTTTACCAATGTGACTGATCAATTTTCTGTACATTTTCAGCCTGATGATGATGTTTGAACATCGAAACGTTGCATTTTATAGACTTCAGAAGTTTCCTTTCGGAAAAAAGCAAATTTTCACGAAATTTATTCAAGTTGAAAATGTATAACTATTGTACGCCCACAGTACATCAAACTAAAACTGCCGACACAAAGTGCTTGACTGGTTTACAGGAATTTTTACCTAAACAGAACGTACTTGAAGGCTTTACATTCACTGACTCGCGCGAGGTTAGGCGTGTCGATGAGTTCTTGCACAAGCGCCATGATTTTAAAGCAATCACCCCCTCATTTTATCCCCAGAACATTCATCAACAATACTTTAGACGTAAAAGTTCCGAGCGTGTTTCAGTTTTTTAATTTATTGTAAAAATTCGACCTTAAACTATTATTCAAATTTTTTCATTAATTTAATATCATCAATCATCATCATTAATATATCATGTTTCCAAAAGCTACTTTTTGGAGCATCAATTGTGGAGCTGAAAATGATTGCACTCGTATCTTTCTTAATATTAGTAACATAATTAAAATTAATAATCAAGTCCACATATGAAACAAAAGTCCAACATCTCGTAGACGATTGATTGCATGGTAGTTCCATTTTTCCTATTACTCCTCTGAATTTGATTCGCAATTGAGGACGACACGTATCACGTTTAAGTGAGCGTAAGTTATCCGACTGACAAAAAGCCCCTCGTGTTACCCTTGACAGCAGCGTTGTGGTCGGTGTAGGTCTGGGCAGGACAGGGCGTGTGCAGGTTCCACACGAAGAGCTTGTTGTCATTGCCGCCTGATGCGAGGTGCTGGTTGTCCGGGGACCACTTTAGCCCACACACCTGAGCAATGATATTGAAGGAAATTAAAGAAAGAATGAAAGCCACACACATGCCGCCAAAATAGATAAAAAACTCACAGTAACTTGAAATCCGCACAAAATGAGTTATGCTCAGATTACAATCCCTCATTGCTGGCACTCAAGCTTGACTTTATGAGGAAGTTACCACCCGCATTTTATAGCATAAAACACAAAATGAAGACAACCATGCAAAGTATTGATAAATGCTTTCTTACTCTACGTATCAAATACGATACACTTTAATTAAATAAATGCACCTGGGTGAATTCAGAGTCTTTAGAACATAAATTGTTTCATAAACTAAATTTATAACATAAATTTCTAATAGCCACTTCATGTGAACTACTTTAGACTTCATAACTCATAATTTCTCAAAAAACGCAGAAGTTCAGTGAAATAGATCCAATTGAGAAAGCATAAAGCTTTCCCTTTGAGACGCACCTCCTGGCGGTGCCCGAGCAGTTTCCTGACGGGGGCCCCGGCACCCGTGAGGCGCACGTCCCGCTGCAGGATGTGACGGTCTCTAGAGCCCGAGGACACCGTGTCGCCGCTCCAGGCCAGCGCGCCCACCCGCGCCGAGTGTCCGTCCAGCACTGAGAGACGCTTGTTGCTCGACACATCCCACACCTGCACGAGGCCCTTGTGGGTGCCCACCGCCACGCGGTCTCCCTGATCGTGCAGGCACAAGGCATTCTATAAAGATTCCACGCATATCTTTATGGATATTAACACTTTGTCCGTAATTGATTAAACGCAAGTTCAATATTCAACTCAAATTTAAGTCAGTTGCAGCTGGCAATTTGAAAAGAGAAAAACATTAACTGAATTGTGCCTTCATTTAGCTTTAATTAAGTATTTATGAAATTCGAGTTTGTGACTACTGGTCGGTCAGCAGCATTGTGAAAATCCCCTCCGTGGACACCGGTGGCGCACGTTGCTGTTAAAGTGTTCATATTATAATTAAGTATTGACATAAGATTCAATTACTGCGCGACGCTGTATAATACAAATCAACACGTCCGTTGGTTAAATTTTCGAGAAGAATCCATATTGCTGAGGCCAGATAGTGTTATGCAATGCATGCTGCCGGAGTCCACATAATGTTACAGCAATACCTGAGAATTTTTGGTCGCAATAACTGAGCTCAATAAAACGACACACGTGCACTGACACACCTTGAAGAGCCTGCTTGAATTTCAACATAGCTAACATCTATTCTCATTTATTTATCCTGGTACTGCTTTGCAGGTGACGCATCAAGACAAGACTATTATTCAGTTCGAGGGTAAAAAACAAACACTACAAAAAAATAGGGAATGAAATCCACCAACAACCACGATCAAAACCGGAGATCCAGCAGGGCACGTGCAACTAAACAACCGGTGTTGCACACAGTGGCCTATTAATTGCAATAAAAACACACTTCCGCCACTCTCCTTATTAGGCTGGACCAGCATGCAGCTGGAGTCTCACCTACAGAGATCAAACCTCTCTAATTCCTGCACAGACAAAGGACGATATCCTGAGGCCACGTTTCTAAGAAGATAAAGCAATGTCAAATTGACATTCCGTCCCGCTCACACACCCTGTCGCTCCAAGACACGCTGGTGACGCTGTCGCCGTCCGTGTTGAGGTCGCAGAGGCGGGTGACCTGCGAGGTGTAGGCGGACCAGAGGTACACGCACGTGCCCAGCCCCACGCTCAGGATGTTCTGTGAGCTCCAGTCCACCAAGTTCAGGTAGAAGTCGTCCTGGAGCTCGGGTGCATCCAGCACCTGTTCAGTAAGCGTGTCCAAATGTCGGTGTAAGGTTCCTATTTATTTACGCTAGCTTATCTTCAGCTTTAGAGTAATGATGAGTTTATGAACGCTTTATGTGCACCCACAAACACAATTTTAATGTTAAGAGAAAGATCAAAAAATGTCAACTTTCACGTTAAGACAATTAAAATGCATTAGAATATACAGGGCTCCCAACGAAATAGGAACACGACTTAAAACAAGGAAACTGAGTTTCCGATACAACTGAATAATAGATCAATATTTATGAATGCAAAAGGTGACACTTCACTCCAACATTATTTTGTTCAAGCGAGTAAATGCTTTCGAAATGACTTGATCAACTCGTCAAACGTTACTGCTCAGTATGAAGGGTTGACATGTTGGTAGCATGTTAGAAAATATTTAAAAAGTCGCTCGTAATGTTGAATTTTTATTTGGTAAAAGAATCACTATCTTTGCATTATATGAAAGTTTAAAAAATTGCAATTTTTATCAACCAACATCATTAGTAAGCTCCATTATTACACAGTGATTTGGCTACTCTCATATTAATTTTGTTCACTTAGAGCAATGATGTTCAGCACCGCAGTTCAGTAAAATCATTCAAAAAGTAAGTTTTCAAATAGAAATAAATTTCAAACAAAATGTTACCACGTACAAAAATGCCTAAGGTAATTAGGATATAAGTGCTTAATTGGGTGTCTGTTTTGAAAGTTAGGTTTCTCTTTTGACAAAATATCCTGAATCCCAAAAGATATTTCCGCCCAAGCTACTTAAAATGCATCAACATAAATAGTGAACACTAGTAAACTATAAATAATAAAAAAATATGAAAATTCAGTGATCAAAGGCTCTAAAAGATGACAAGGAAAGTTAGATTGGCGTTTTTCCAGGGCTAAAATTGCGATCACATGGCCGAGTGCTATCTACATTCAGGTTTTACTTGAAAATGAAATGAGCCTAAATTTTAGAATTTAGATCAGATAAACCACTCTGGGAACTCTGCTTGTCTCAGGGAGCACAGACAATTACACGGGATGATAATCATATACGTGATTAAGAGCAACTAGTACCAGGTCTACTCAGAAGTAGATTAGATTAGATTATAAGTTAGTTTAAGCCTCCCTAACCGCTACAAAAAAGAGCGTATCGAAGAGAGGAAGGAGGAAGGCACCATTCAGTATGGCGATAAGAGAATGAGGAATTTATGTAGAAGGGATATAGAAACAGTAAGTTGAGAAAGAATTTCATGAAATAAGATAAAATTTGAAGGAGAAAGTCAGAGGTGCTGAAAAACAGGACAGTAGTGAACCGAAAAAAGGTGGTCCTTAACATAACAACAAAAAAAAACATTTCATTTAGACAAAAAGAAGGCTTACCTAACTCTCAGCTTGGGCCCTCACATTTTCCCCCTGGGAGCGCTAACTCCCATAGATACAATAGTTGTCTCCCCCTGAGGGGTCTACTCAGAAGCATTTCACATCACATTCAGTAAGATTTATACACTAAGAACGGCCGTACCTCATCAGGACAACCTACGTGACACTATAAGAACCTGCAGCTCACCATGACATTTTTGTAAATCACCATAAACAGGGTTGCCACAGAGTTTGAAAAATTTTATACAAGGACAATTCAAGGATATTTCAAGGACAAATATTTGAAGTGCAAGGACATTTTTTAGGGGTTTTAAATAAAAATTCTGTTTTTTTTTTTCTAAATGATAACCCCTACCATATTCCCGGATGAACAAAAATCTTAACTATTTACTTTGCTGTTCAGAATTAAAATATCATAAAAATTTATAAATAAAAATTTTTGTAGAGTAAATAAAAATAAACCTATTCATGAATTTTAAATAGGTGAAAATAACCATAGTAAGATCTTTGTTTGGATGGGGAATGGTACATATTTTTTCCATTGCATCTTCATTAAGCTGAACAACATGACATAATGATATGGAGAACAATATAGAGTCAAATGTGAAATACGTAAATAATCATTACGAAAATATAAAATATTAGCTACATAGATCCTTCAAAAAACAAAATGAAAATAAATTCTTCTTCAGAGAGAAATAGGAATTCTACACTCTACATGTCTATTAGACTACCTAGTGCAATGTTATTTTGCTTAATCCGACCTTACACAGTTTTAAGCTTTTCTTTAAGTCCTTTGACATTGCCATCTTCTGTATCAATTTCTTCCGCAGTCTTCTTAGCTTTAGCTCGGGAAGAATTTGAAGAAGCAAAGAGTGACAGATGTCCTTCTACTTGAGCTTTCACTGCCAAATCTTCTGCCTCCTGAATAAGTCGTTTAAGTGTACTTTCAAGCCTCGTCTTTTTAGATTTTGAGGCTTTTATTTTTTCTAGGAGTTTATGCCTTTTCCTAAGCTGTTCGGTCGTGTTCTTTTGCTTCGCCTGCTCTTCTTGGTAGAGGGAGGACCTCATCCTTGCTGCTTTACAGCTTACTAGCATGCTTTTGGTCAATTTCACATCCCAAACATTCAAAGAATTGCCTGGGCCCAATTCTGAGCGAACTGAGTCAGTCACCATTCTTTGGGCAACCAGTGTTTTTTCGACATGTTACACGCAAGAACATCCTTATTTACGCTGAAGCCACGTTCAACCAAAGCCTGTCCATGTGAAAGAAGCAGAAGCTTCCTTACGAATCCCCACAATTTGGCATACTGAGGCTTATTTTGC
>JACJUY010001831.1:13504-24852 GCA_014220935.1 Platorchestia sp. MABIK | reverse complement strand
TTATCCCCAAACAAGAGTGAATCTCTCATTCTCTGCACAGAATTGGTCATATAGCTAGCTAACAAATTAATGTTTTCACAGAATACATAGAACTTATAAATAAGGACACAAATGAAATTTCACAAGGACGTGGAAAGGACAGAAATTGATTTCTACAAGGACATGGCAAGGACATTTCATTTTACAAGGACATTTTCATTTATACAAGGACAATTCAAGGATTTGGCAAGGATGTGGCAACCCTGATAAAGAACTTCACCTTGAAGGGAATTTTGTTGATCTTCCTAGCAGCCTTGCGTGGCGACCTGAGCATCCTGTGCGTCTTGTTGGAGACTGGCGACAGCGAGTAGGGCGAGGTGATACCATCGCGGTTACTCGCTTTGGCAGGGGAGAACTGAAATCGTGTGTACAACTACCATCAATTACAGGATATTTGCACCGATCACGTATTTAGAAGGCAATTATACACGCATCAAATAAAATGCTGAAGAAAAACTAAGAAGGAAATGAGCGAGGTAGCTTTATCATTGACACTGCTTTTGTTTCGCTCTCATCAGAACTCAGGAGGAGGACGCCAGATAATAGGAAGAACTTGAGAACGAAAAAGCTAGTCACTCGGAGCAATGCTCTTCAACAGATAAACTTAAATGCTATCAACAATTCTTCCGAAAATCCTAGTGTATTTTATTTACTAAATAACTCAGAAGAAACCTAGAGAGTAAGAATAACTCTCCTGAATCATACGTCAAAATCAAGAGTAATTTTTGGTGTCGTCAGCCAGAGGATGATGCGAGTGTGGCCGCCACTCACGGAATATAGACTAGGACTAGAGATGCTGTGTATTCTCCTCTCGTCTGAGGTGTAGGTGCTCTCATCACTGGCCACGCCGAGTAGCTCATTGCGCAGGAGGGCTGCATAGGCGCTGCTGTCTTTGGTGCCGTCATTGCTGGAGCTCGAGTCAGTCTTCCGAACTTTGGTCCCATCTCTGTTGTGTTCCTGCCAAGAAAAATTTTATATTACTTTTCAATATCATGAACTAATAGCTCACAAAAAATTAAAAAACATGGAAAAAAAACTGAATTAAGCACACTCATGGTACAATAAGAAATTTATTGTCAGGTATGGATTATATTCAAGGATAGCTTCATCACTAAATCAAGAAGTGGTGGTGTAAAATATTTTGCTTCATGAAAAAATTTATTGCCTCTGTTGCAAGAGAAAGTGAGGCATAGAAATGATGGTAGGGCAAATGGAGATTATAAGAAAACTGTTTTCAGTCAACAGCACAAGAAATATTCATGTCAACACTACTTGAACTTAAGATACGCAGAGGTCAAGAGTAGGAAAACAGAGGGTACATTAAAAAAGTAGCCAATGAAAAAATGCTGTAGTTTGTAAAATATTAGAGCTAGACAGCTGAAATTGGTTTCATAAAGAAGAACAAGATTTAAAGTTTTAATTTATTTAAATAATTTTGTCTATTTGGCATACTAGAAAGACAGAGACAAGAATTAACATGGTAAGGATTTTAATTAATGATGATAAAACAAAATCATTGAGAAAATTGTCTGCTGAGACATAGATAACAAACTACTGTTCCTTTTATTAAAAAAAAAGAAAAACTTTATTTAAAACCATGAAGAATGCAATGATATCAGGAAATCTTACAATGGGATAAAGATCGGAGGTTTTTTCTGCAGAATGAAAAATATAAGCAGTTTTGATCAAATATTGTTGGATAACGTAATTTTTAGTGATGAATGTCACATTTATTTATTTGAAAGGTTTGCCAAACAGACAAAATCATCTAACTACAACTTTAAATCCTCTTTTCAATGAAACCTATTTCAGCCTTCTAGCACTAATATGTTACAAACAGCATTTTTAAATCGACTACTTATTTAGTGGTCTCCCTATACAAAAAAATTAAAATCAATTTTTACAAGGTAAGAAAAATTATTCTACATGATTACAAAACTACAGTCAAGGAAAAATGAGGAAAAAATATTGTCCGCCTTACAGTGAAGCACAGAACAACAGAGCTAAGGAACTCACTTGCAGAAGAGCAAAGTTTACATCCCAAGAGTTGTTGGCACGAGTGGGAATGAAGCGATCGCCACATCTGTTCTTTGATGGGGAGCCAAAGTTCAGGGCACGTCGAGGCTGTAATAGAAAAATAAAATTAGCAAATGGGGAAGATACTTGAATCAAACAATGAGTAGAAAAATATATAACATTGAACATAACTTCATGAGGAAATCCAATAGTGTTTTAGAAAAATGTTAGGCCACTATAAAATAAAGCTGAACAAAATCTTTCCCAAGAACTAAAATTCAAATCTACTCACTTCATTTCCAGAATCTCGTCCACTAAAATACAGAATTTTGCTTCAAAACATCAGTCAATGTCACACATGGGAATGAATAAACTTGAAAGATAAACAATGTATCAAAGACAAAAGATGATACAGCACACAATGATCTTATGAGAAAAAAGTGGAAAACACTCTTAACAATTAAAACTACACAGTAACAAACTAATACAATAATGATAATAGTAATAAGAACACTAAATTATGTTTTTAGACTAGTGTAACGGTGTACATATATTACTCCACATATGTTTTCAAGTAAAATTTGCATCTCTGTTTCACATCTGATTTAGTCAGGTTTTATCTCATCATAGGTTTCTTCAAAGTTGTATTGTGTAAATCTAAACACAATATTTAAGCCCAATTCTCTGTGCCACAATAATTAGACTATGTGATTAAATAAATCATTAAATTTCCTCACATTTATGGGTTGTCTATAGGCCCAAGCTACAATGCATACACATGACCTAGCAATATAAATAGCAAACCTACATGATAAAACACTTAATTTGATTTAGGAACCAACGAGAGATCTTAACAAGCAGCACATCTTGATCTGGAAAATCTGATCATAGAGTACTTCATCGGAAAAATCAAGGATGTCTTAAAAGCTAAAGATCACATTAGAAATGACAACAGGCATGCATGAAACATCACCAAATCAATTTTGATAAAAAATAAACCCATACATTACACAAGAGCTCAAGATATGGGCCAGGAATCCTCCAGTGTAACAAAGCAATTTCAACTACATTAGAAACTCTGACTTGTATGAAAAAAAAAAAGAGGAAAATAAATCTAATGAGAAAAATACACATACCGATCTGGGAGATCCAGAAAGAAGTCTGTTTGGCAACAGAGATGGTCGTGGAGAAACAGGAGAACCTCCACTTGGTAGCAGACGCCGCTCATACTCGTGATCCATCATGCAGTAATAAAGAGTATCTGTAAACAAAGAATAATTTAAAATGTTTACATTGTAGGAAAATCCTCGTGTTTTTGACACAGAACACCAATTTTGAATTTTGTTTAGATTACAATATTTATTTTGATATCCAATACAGTTAAAAGAATGAGACTACAGGAGGTTCTCGGCTTATGAACTAGATCCGTTCTTACGGACGTATGAAAACCAGTTTGGTATTCAAGTTGGAACTTAGCCTATACATCACAGAAATGTGCCCGTACATACGTAAATTATACTTATTAATGATGAAAACATGTACATAAACTCATTTGTGCACCGCATTACTATGTATTCAGCCACACAAGAAAAGAGTAGTACCTACTCCGCGCGGTTTTTAACTAGGAACAGATTGTCGTAAAGCAGAATATGAATTAATAGGGTTTATAAGCGCTTGTTGGTAACGGCGAGTTGCTGTAAAACAAAATGCTATAAACTGGTGACTCCCTGTAACTTTACCTCCACCAAATCATTAAATACCATTCATGATAACATAGGATCGGAATTTCATACACAACCAATTAGTATTTATCCATTATTAAAAGGCAGCACACTTGCTCTTAATCCAATTCTTATTAAAAAATTAGGAAATAAAATTGAACAAATTAGATTAGATTATTAGTTAGTTTAAGCCTCCCTATCTGCAACAAATGCAATCCAAAGAGAAGAAGGAGGAAGGCACCATTTAGTATGGAGTTAAGGAAATGATGAATCTATGCAGAAAGGGCATAGAAACAGTAGGTTGAGAAAGAAGATTATGAAACAAGATAAAAGTTGAAGAAGAAAGAAGTAAGTGTTGAAAAAACAGGACAGCAGTACACTGAATAAAAGATGGTCCTTAACATAACAAAAACATTTTATTTCAACAAAAAGAAGGCCTGCCTAACTCTCAGCTCAGGCCCTAACAATAAAATTGAAGAGATTTCTTGGGAATAGTTAGATAATTGAATTGCTAACACTAAATACCTTTGCAATAAACTGGACTATTCAGTGGATGAAACTTGCATTCAAATTGAGTGAAATATGTGGAATAGCATCAAGGTCTTCATAATAATTCTGTTTCATTGAAATGCATTTATAAGATGAAAATTGATACTACAGTCTAGAGAACAAAGTGTGTCCTATTTTGTAGACATCAACAGAGATGGAGATCAGGAACATGAGTGACATCCTTAGCATCTCAGACTGTTCTGCTCCTATTTAAATACAAGAAATGGCAGTAGCAGACAGCTTCTAACGCTAGATAAAATTGAAATAGTTTGGCAAAAGCAATAAATTTAACTCAAAACTCCAATTTAGGATACCCAGCAATTGGCAATCTTAGGTATAATCAAGATATTTTGATTTCAGAGTTTGGTTATATTTCTAAGCAAACATCCTCAAACAAAATTTTACTCAGTGTTGCTTGTTAAATTTTAACAAACAATAACCTACAATGAATTGATAAATTTAACTTAGGCACTAAACTTTACCAAGTATGGAAATTAAATTAATAAATTTTCAATAAAACAATAATTGTCTGTGATCAAGAGTTGAAGGCCACTCTGACATGAGCTATTTCAAATAGCTAGATCAAGAATACATATTCACTTTTGTTGATGCAATAATGAGATGCTATCTGCTGCTCAGAATGAAGCACTTTGATTTTAATATCAGTCACATAGAGTAGATAATATAGGTTATAAGCCTGAAAGCTAGTTTTTAATCATCTGGAACTCCAAGATGCCCTTCAAGGTTGATTTAAAGACACAATGGATACAAAGCTAAGTTAATGGACACAAAACTTAGAAAAGTAACCTTTTTACAATTGCATACATACAGAGAGAATTCTAAGTCATAGAATACTTGTCAGCTCTTTATAGGTTACAGATGGATTTGATAAGTTAGTTTGTCTCCATAATCACATTAGAAATGTTCCAAAGAGAGAGAAAGAAGACACCATTCAGTATAGAGATATGAGGATGAGAAATCTACGAACAGTGATCCTACAATATATCTATCATAAAGAAACACTATGTTAGGAAGTAAATCAATGAAGTAAGATAAAAGATGAAAACAAAAAGCAGAATATGCTAAAATCAAAACAGTAGTGAACCAAAAAATGTGGTCCATAAGAAAACAAAAATCCAGTTTTAAAAAAGGAATGCCTTCTAACTTCTATCTAGAAACCTAATAGTCAAGGTTAGAGTGCGATTAGTAATTTTTAGTGATGTAACGATACCATTTTTTTGGCCGATACCGAAACCCATTTTTTGGCCGATACCAATACCTGGAAATACCGATACATTGATCGATACCGATACTTTTACAATTATATTAAAATAAAACCATTATAAGCCCTACATGGGTGTTATAATAAAATTATTCACTGATCTATCTAATAATATAACAATTTTGACAATAAAGTTTTTGATCATGAATAATAAAACTGCTCTTGCTCTGTTAACTACATTGTTAAAAAAATGAAATGAAATCCATTCGATAGATAAGTGTTCCTAATTGTATTGCAACGCAATGTAGACTAGCTCTAACAGCAACTGGTTCCAAAAGTGAACCTAAACAACCAAACAAGGTTTGGACTAAACTTCAATTAGGTTTGGACGAAACTTCAACTAGGTTTGGACGAAACTTCAACTAGGTTTGGACGAAACTTCAACTAGGTTTGGACGAAACTTCAACTAGGTTTGGACGAAACTTCAACTAGGTTTGGACGAAACTTCAACTAAGTTTGGACGAAACTTCAACTAGGTTTGGACGAAACTTCAACTAGGTTTGGACGAAACTTCAACGAGGTTTGGACGAAACTTCAAGTAGGTTTGGACCAAACTTCAACTAGGTTTGGACGAAACTTCAACTAGGTTTAGACGAAACTTCAACTAGGCTTTGACAAAATTTCAACGAGTTGTTGAGTAACCATGAGTCAACAAATAGATGCTAGAAGGCAATTGAAAATGGCTAAATATAATATATTGATAAAATCGCCTTGTAAAATGCTAGATTTTGCATTTTAATGCTATTTTTCCTGCTAGGTGATAGATTCGTACTTAAATGCTAAGTTGGCACCACTGCAGTCCAGTGTCATAGTTTGATTTGTTTCTGTCACAATGTTTTTCGGTTGCGTCATCTTTCCGCTCTATTGTCGTGTGATACCGTAATTAGCATGTTTGAACAAATAAGTATTCAATGTTTAGCGATCTTTATTTGTCAACTGAGGTTATTATCCGACTGAATTTAATTATAAATGAAATTTTTCCCCATTTACAGGCGTAAAATAGTAATTTAATGTAGCATTTAGTCTCCGAAATAGCAGCGCAAATGCAAGCAGTATATGCATGTACTAACACACAATGTGCAGAAGCAAACACGGCTCTTTTTGGTGTGAAAGCCGATCAAATTTTCATGTTTTTTTTTGCCAAAGTATGTATTCTGGTGTGAAGTTTGTGGAGTAGTTATTTATTAAGCTCAAATCCATTAATATTTTGTGAAATAACTGCCGTTTTTTGGTACGTTTTTGCCACGCAAACTAACACAGACAAGAATCTATCATTTGTCGGTGAGTGCCTCCCTGACGTTTTTTTCATTTTTAGACTATGGCATACACTCTCAATCATTTGAGTGTGTGCACCTGTTGCAGGGTCCACGAAGTTTTCCCTATGATTAACAGTGATGTGTTTGATATTATACCCTAGGTTAGGTTAGGAACACTTAATGAATAATTTCTCCACAAAATGATTATCATTTTTGTGTTCTTCACACCAAAATACATACTTTGGCAAAAAAAAATTAAAATTCGATAAGCCCAAAGCAGAAAAGATCCACAAACACGCAACCAACTATAAGATTGTTCGTAAATTTTTCCAACATCTTAAAATAAAAGAAAAATGCAAGATTCGTAATGTACGGCAATTTACATGCTAAATTAAAATCAAATTATTAGCTTCCTAATTTGTGACAATTTACAAACTAAATTAGAATAGTATTTTCAGCTACTTCTTAATTAAATTTACTAAAACTTTAAAATGCACCTTCAACTTTATTTAATTGGCATGATTTTTGTTAGGCTGTTATATACTTTGAGAAATGGAAATTGGGTCAAACTATATAGGTTATAGTTGTAAAAGTATAATAATTTTGTGTTGCTACTGTGTTCAACTATTCATGGAACATAGCTCTCACTTACTGACCGTATGTGACTCGTCGAGAATTCAAAGTTATAAATCCGGTTAGCGGGCCTGATTAAACACTGTAATTAACAGTTAGCTAACTAATTTACTTGGTATGAATAGGCGCTTTATTTGATTTTACTTTTACTTTCATGATTGATGACTTTCATTTTTATGATAAAATGCGTTTTATGGGAAAGTATTGGCCAGATTTTGCCGATTCCGATACAAGTAAAATGACCCATACTTGCCGATACCGATACATCGGTACATCACTCTGAAACCGATACATCGGTACATCACTAGGAATTTTAATATGTAATTTTATATATTTTACATATATATATATATGATCAAAGCTGGGCATTATCGCGATAAATTATCGCGATAACGATTTCGGGTTATCGGTTATCCAATAATTTTTTTTCCTGAGTTATTGATTTATCGATATCGCCGATACTTTTGGTTCCAAACTACCGATAATCGATAATTTCAGTTTTTCCCACTGGGACTCGACATGACGGGGCGGGACGAGTTCGGGACAATTACTATATGGGTAGGATTACGTGTTATGGTGTAATAAGGTTGGCCTCTTTTGTGGCCTTTTTGATCAAAAGTGTGGCCTCATGTGGACTGGGACATCTGGCAACCAATATCGTTATCGCTAGTATCGAAATTTTGGATTTATCGGTTTTCGATTATCGGCGATAAATTTTTCGTCAATTATCGATTATCGGTTATCGCCGTTAAGGTTTTTGTTATCAATTTATCGGTTATCGCGATAACGTTTTTTTGTTATCGTGCCCACCACTGTATATGATTATTACAACTATTTAAAACTACATTATCAATGCATGAAAAACTTTCATCATATTGACTTGAAGCTCAGAGTTCGAAAACATACAGTATACTCTGAGCATACAAGAGCAGTAAATTCAAAATTCTAACATGGATAAAATTTCATAATTAAAAAGCCAAATTTTTACAAATAAATTTATTTGTACATAGTCAATGTATTTACAACTAGTCTATTTAACATCCTGCTATTATTTTACATAGCAACCAATTTGAAAACTTGAAGAGTAATTTTAGTAAATGTGTAGCATTTGAGAGTAATCAATTTTTGAATTTTTGGTGCCAAAACATAGTTGATTAGATCAAAATAAACAAGTTTTCTTCTATGCACTATTCGTTGCAATGACTATTTTATGAGTTATAGCAGTATGCTAATTATTGCAATTGTATTGTTGCAAGGGAAAAGCGCGCTCGATCATTCGAGCGCCTCTAAAGGGAGAGTTCATTGTAGTGTTGCCATACCACGTCCTCGATGAATTTCTTTCCGCTTCAAACACTAAGGTTTGCGGTCAGTAATTTACCGCTATAACTCGTTATGTACTCATTTGCAACGGAAAGTGCATAGAAGAAAAATTGCTTATTAACATCTAATTAACTATGTTTAGGCATCCAAAATTGGAAACTTGATTACTACCACATTCTACACATTTACCCTTATTTTGTGTTTCTGTCATGTTTTTTATTAAATGCATGTATCTTTTTTTTTTTGAAGGTTATAACTGATGATAAGCTGAGGCTTTAAATGTGTCATTAAAATGATTTTACAGTTCTTTTTCGCAATAACATTTATAGTTTAACTGCTTAACAGAAAAGATATTTGTAAATGTATACTCTAAAATATTAATAAAATACTGGTATTTGTGAAGGAGAGGACAGTAATTGATTTTCCAATTTTTGCTACCTAAACACAATTAATTAGATTGAAAAAAAAACAATTTTTTTCTGTCACAAATGAGTCCTTAACAAGTTATAGTGGTACATTAATTTTCATCTCTGATGACTGGAATACACTCAAATAAGCAGCTACTAATTGATTTTTGAATTAATGTTGCTTGAATCATGGTAATTACATCAAAATGAACAAATTTTTTTCTATGAACTTTTTGGGGCAAATGAGGGTCAATATTGAATTTAAGCCTTTTACGGAAATTAAAAATTCCTTTCCGATGAATCACTAAAGGAACACATTTTAAAACGTTTTACAAGAATAACATTCTACTCGCTGATGCGTTATTGTTGAGATACAACAATAATTATGTTCAGATAGGAATAACATTATATGGTCGGTTGCTTAGTTGCCGCATTGTTGGGTGACGCCCACTTTTCTGGCGGGACACGCCCATTTCTTGGCAAGAAAAAACAACAGCCCCGGTTTGGGTAAGTTAAGGTAAGCTATTTTAGATCGATTTTTGTTTTTTAGGTAAGTTAATTTAAATAACCTACTATAACCTACCCTAACCCCACCCATCATTACGTTAATACCGTATTACAGCATATTTACGTCTCCGTTCATTCACTTCTACATACAATGTTTTTATAACTTCAAAGTTGAATAACTCGAAAATAACACATCAGCAAGCAGAATTTCATTCATGTAAAACGTTTTTAAAAGTGTTCCTTTAGTGATTCTTTGGAACAGAATTTTTCATTTCCATGAAAATCTTAAATTCGATATTGACCCCAAAATATTTCAGAGAATACTTCAATGCCAAGCTGAAAACAGTCAAAAATTAAAAATTTATTCAAGTGTCATTGACTCAATGCTGCAACTTTATTGGTCCTATTTATTTGCCTAGTGACTGGGGCTTGACTGCTTTCTAACAATTTTAAACTTAATTTACAGAGTCTTAAACTATTTCTTAGATATGATAATTATATATCCATCAAAACTTAGACTAACAAAGTTATAGAAACGGCATCAAGTGAATAGTAAAAATGAAATAAATCACTCCAAGCATAAATAACATAAATTTCCATACTGTACTCAGAATCTAGGGAATGTGGACGCACATTAGTGAGATATTCTCCATGCACAAGTAAATGCCAGAGCACGAGCAAGCGACACCAAAACAATAACAGACTATTGACGCGTATGTGTCACATTCGCCAGCCCTATAGCGATTGTAAACAGTGAGAAAATTCAAGATGGCGAAAAGAAAATTTGATTTGAATGAAATAAAAAATCGTGCTATTAATGATCCTTTAAAGTTTACAATAGAAATATTTTAAAAACTATTAAAAAAATTAAAGTCATGTTTTTGTGGAGAAACTTGATTTAATCTGAGATTCTTCAGTGTTTTCGGCTATTCAATTTTTACTTTCACTATTTTAAGGTTCTATTCTTATTGTTACGGACATCGTTCTACAAAACGCGCAGAAAAACGAGCAGTTATTTCTAAAATTGTTCTCAGTACCTATTCTAACCTCGATGATAATTGCAGAGCAGTAACCAAGAATCAAGTAGAAAATTTTTTGTTCATCGCTTATAATTAAAGTTTTTAACTCAAAATTTCTAGTGTGTCAATTTCTTGCATATTCCTCTATTTATTATTCGGTTTTTGACTTTATATTGACAAACACATATTTTTAACGTGCATGATGATACCAACTTATTTCGAATTGTGATTTCAACTATTTTAAATTCAGATAAATAAAAAATCAATTCTATTTTCAAATTTCTTCTCTCGTGAACTAAATTGCACGAAAAAGTTTCTGCGAGTAATCTCTATCCTCGATGATAAAAAAAATCAGAGGAGCTCCATGGCAAAATTGACGCAGAACGTGAATGACCAAGAAAACACCCGTTATTTAATCAAGGTTTTCTCGATAACAAATTGTTTACAATATGTCAAATTTCAGATCAGTGATTCTTACAAAAATGCATGTTAAAAATACTGAACTGATGAATTGGTCTAAAATCTCTTCATATTGTCCCGCCGCCCGACCGTGCGGCTTAACTTTTACGAATTAACGGACACTGAAGACATAGACTTAC